>LR750335.1:0-27694 GCA_902729485.2 Mus minutoides
CCTAATTATTCAACCATGATGTTCTCTGTAATATACCCTGATCTGACAGAGGTTTTTTTTTTTTTTTTTTTTTTTTTTTTTTTTTTTTTTTTTTTTTTTTTTTTTTTTTTTTTTTTTTTTTTTTTTTTTTTTTTTATGTGTGTCAGGCTGGACTGATGTAATATACTAAGAAAGTAGTTTGGAGAGAGAGAGAGAGAGAGAGAGAGAGAGAGAGAGAGAGAGAGAGAGAGAGAGAGAGAGAGAGAGAGAGAGAGAGAGAAAGCTTAATATGCCATGGTAGGATGTACCAGGAAGATATTGGAGGGGCTTTGGAGGGGCTGATATAGCTTTTTGGCACTGGCAAGGTTGCAGCCTGTAGAGAGAGTGTTATTTGAAAGGAAATATTGGCCATGAAGGAAGGTATGGAGAGTAAAAGCACAGCTTAATTCTTTTGTGTATACTCTCTGTGCATATCAAACTGGTTACTTCCCAATAAAAACTGGCGTGTACTGTTAAATATTTAACTTTCACTACACTACCTTAAACATTTCAAGAATACATTATTGCAAATAATATGTTTAAGAGATATTAAGTGATTTAGGAAGCATTTGCACTATTAGATCATGATGAAATCATAAAGATATTAAAAGCAAATAAAGCAGTAACTATGTATATTATTTATATAACTATGAGAAACAAATAGCAGGATATATAGAGGAGTTAATAATACAATAACAAACCCCAAATATTGCTTCTTATTCTCTCTTATGTAGATTTTTTTATTTAATCATTATCCTTCTATTTCTCTCTTAGGAGGTGGGCAAATGCATCATCTTCTTTCATACATAGATAGTGGTTTAAACCTGAAGACAATCCATTTCAAGCAAACGTTTATTTAAAAAGATCTTTAATCATCATGAAGGCACAAACCTATAACATCCATAACATAATGATGGCTGGTTTAGATAGTAATTTTAAGGATATTCTTTGTCTATGTTAAAGTTACAAACAAAGACAGGTGGAGGAAAAACAGGATGGGGCAGAGATAAATATAAAGAGAGACAAAGAGATATACTGACACAGGAATGTGGATGTGCTGAGCCTGCGGATATGTTTGTGTTTGTGTTTGTGTGTGTAATCTAAGCACTGAGGTCTTTAAGTCATTATTTTAAATGGAAAGAATAGGAATATGGAAAATTTTCAATTCATAGAGCAGACAATTCCAATTATCCATTTGGAATTTAATCCATGTCAGGCCATTAAGCAATGGGTTTTTATAAATCTTTTTTATACAAAAGATTATCTTAGATTTTTGTTTCTTTTGAAATACAGGCAAAGCTATGCTTGCTATCTTATGTATCCATGTATGGAAAACTTGGCAAATATCGGATACACAGATAATTTCTCAAAATTCATATGTTGTAAAAGTTGTTAGTTTTTCCAGCATCATTAAATATTTAGACTTTATTTACACTAATTTAATATAGAATTATGTCAATTCTTAAAAGATTCCAGATACAGGCATAGGAATGCTCACTGTGACTTAATAGTACTAACAATATGGTCAGTTTTGAGATCACAGACATGTATAAATTCCAATTGGTTATAACATTAGTGGAGCAATGCCACAATACTAGCAAGTTCTATGTTAAATATAATTATCTAAGATAAAATACATAAGCTATCACTTTATTTATGTAGACTATGTCCGAAGATCTGTTGCCCTAATCTCTGATCATCTTTCAATAAATATGAATTCTGATAGTAAGTAACAATACAAACCCATAAACCACTGCTATTAAGACTCAACTTTATAGCACAAAGCACAAAGTTTTCCCCAAAATTGTATTTTGCTTTAATTATATGCTTTTTTAAAAGTTGTAACTTATCCAGAGGAGGAAAAATGTTGGGTTGCATATTCACTACCCAGCCTTGCATAATAAGAAAAATGTTAATTATATAACAACATGTTCACATTTTTTACTGGCTGGCAAGTATTGGTTTTGGCTGCTATAACTTCTCCACTAGGTACGTGCGTTTTACACATTAGTTATCAGCACAGAATTTGCCTTGTCTGGTTGTGCAGCCTACACATTCCACTGTTCCAGGAGTCATTTAAGCATATAATAAATTGAGTTTCAATGAGCTGGAACCTCCTGCTTCAGCCGATTTTTTCAGCAAATTATTCTTTAGCTGTAGTTTCTGCAGGAGATTTTCCCACTCCTGAAAAGATGGCTATAATGGGCACATATTTTATATGCCAATTCTAAAATCATTTAATCGGCTAGTTATTATGCATTAACTCAGTGATGAGCAGATTTAAAATAGGTTCAAGTCACTCTACGGATATGGCAAGGATCTTTAATAGACTGTGTTTTGGAATTAAAGCCTGCTATGACAAAAACAAGGCCAATATTTTGGGGCCTTTGCCAAAGCACACGAATAAATGCTGCTTCCCCATGTATTCTATGCTTTTTTGCATTTTGATGTTCCAACAAACATCACTGGAGTATGAGGCAACTCCTGATGTTTGAGGATCAGAGACCAAATTCTAGCCTGGTTTAATCACTTGCATTGGCTTCCATTTATACTAGACATTGTTGAAGCCAAAGTAGATATAGGGATATTCATCTGAACACTATGAAGATTGAAATTATACATCACAACTTTTAAGTTTAATATAGACTTTGCAGAGCCCAGATAAACTATTTATGTATATGTATATACATATATCTATAACTAATATCTATTAATGTATATGGCCAGCAAATATGCCACTGTATACATATCACTCAGTATGTGTGAACACAGATAGCTAACCTAGTGGCTATTGATTTTGTTGGTCTATAGAGGTCACCACCCTCAAATACCAACTTTTTTTTGAACTTATGGTTACTGAAATGCTTATCAAATCTATGTGAACCAATATGAAATGGTAGGGAACTACCCACAGCAAGAGCTTCTCTGGTCATTATAAAACATATCACACAATGCCTTCTCCTTTGCTTTTTTTTTTTAAACTAACAGACTGGCTACAAGAAAATCTCTTTGATCCTTAGTCTAGGGAAGATTTCCATTGTTTATTGTTCTTCCGTATCAATTCCAGTCCCTCTTTGGGTAGGACATAGGGATGGAAACCCGACATATTTGAATGAATCTATCCTTCATATACTAAGGAATTTCAAAGTTTTATACCAATTCATTCATCTCAAATTTCAGTGTGCTCAAATGCAAAGCGATGATGAAACCCATCTCTTCTGAGCCCCTTCTCACTCACTTGTTCACTCAAAGTAAATATGCCAAGCTCATACTCCATGCCAAGTCATTGTGAAAGACTGGAGATATGTCTGTAATCAATAGGAAATTGTTGCTCACATAAATATGAAAATGATGGTGGCAATTAAATAAAGTAAGCTTACTCTGAGACATTATGTGATAAATACTGAATATAGTGAAATGAAATATAGGAGACTATAGTTATAGTATGTTACATGAAAAACACCGACTTTCAATAACAGAAAAAATATTTTAGAAAAAGAGAGAAATACATTTAGTTGATGATTTGAAGAAATGTACCCAGTCAACAAGCTAATTAAAATGGTCTTAAACAACTTTAAGAGTAGACTTAATGAAATGAAATTACCTCTCTAGCTACTATCACTTTTCATATGCTTACACTTACATTTTGTGAGCCCATTCACACGCTCATATATCTGAAGATAAGGAGAAGGGTTTGGACCCATATCTGCTGAACTCTGCTGAACAAACTGCTCATCTATTTCTTTATATTGCTTGCTGTGTGGTAAATAAGTTCTTACACTGATGTTCAGGTTGGACTGGAACTCACTACGTAACTCTCTCATGCTTGTTTTGAACGGACAGTCATGCAAAAGCTTTTGCTTCCTCAAGACTGGTTGTCATTTTAGTACTGTCCCTTCTATCCAGCACAGCGTCTGCATTACTGTTTGTGCCCTTTTTGATTAAAAAAAAAGTTCCAGTTAAGAGAAAAGTTCATTTCTACACTTTGTTTCAGACAAAGTAATGTTGTACAGCATCAAGACTCTACATGTTTCAGTTCTGTGAGGACAGAGGAGTCAATACATACTTTATAAGAAGTTAGAGAAAAAGTACTTTCCATCCAAAGATAAGCATTTATTTGTCAAAACCCACCCTGGAGTGAGTTTTATGAGCATATTAAAATGTTTGTAAAGGTGAAGTAGAAAGGTGCTGACAACGCTCTTCTTACAAAAGTAATTTCTGGAATTTGGAAATTATGCATGACTGTAAAAAACAAACATATTTGCTACAAAGAAATGTATCAAATATTGGAATGTGCCACCACCCACTTGCTTCAAGGTCAGCAAAATTTTAAAACAATTTATTCTAAAGTTTCATCAAGCTGTTAATGTTAAAAAGAATGAAAATATACAAGAAAATCTGGAAGAACACAAAATCATGCAAAAATTTAAATAAATTTAAGGTCAGCTAAAAGGGACTATAGATTGATTCTCTCTTAAAGAAATATTTCTAACTAGCAGAAAAAAAAAGTCTAATAAAGAAAAATAAGTAGGTCTTGCTTTATAGAAAACAGTACAAGTCAGATTACATTGTAGATGTAAGAGGTGTTCCAATAATTTCTCAGTAGCTCAAACAGACATCTTTCAAATTAGGTGTCATATGGATCTTGTTGAACTCTGCTCTTGAATTTTAAATAGTACCAGAGCAGACAATGGAAAGTTTTGAAAATCAAACACATGAGTCAGTTGTCTCTAGACTTGAGTTTGGCAAATTGCTCTGTTGAAACCATGGGATGTTTCCACTTAGCATACACCTACTCCGTTCATGCTTCACTCTTGTTCCACCTACTACTTGATGCCATAATCACTAGAGTTCACATTTATACTTCTTTGCCCTGGAAAAGTCATACATCACTTGTTTAGTAATTCTACAGAACTTATAAAATGTTTCATTTGTACATTGGTGTATAAAAGGACTTAGAATTGTAATCTGTGCGTATAAATGAGAAAGATGACAAATGAATAGCTGACCCCATGGACTACTTATTTTGTAAATGAATCAAGAAAACTGGCCTGTGTAAATGTTGATGAATATTACATATCTTAGTTCACTGCTGCTGTTGTGTGGGAAACATAGTAATAAAATTTTTGATGTACTTTGTTTATAAATACATCCAAATAACTCAATCTAAACCTCAAAGACTTAGGGATGCTTTCAAATGATCTAGGAAGCATGATAAATGCTAGATTTGAGAGTTAAATGTTCTGCAAGATTTTGGTGCATTTTAAAAGAACTGATAGACTAAATTCTGGCTGTCAATATCTCTCAAAGGTATCCTGAATCAGCATGACACAAAATTTACAAGTTTCTTACATCATCTTTTATATATATGAAGGTTCTGGGAATTTTATTTTTATCAAATTTTTGAAACATCTCCAGTCTTTCCTATTTAAACTTGCAAAATCCAGACTGGAATGATCCTCCTGATCATTTTTATCTTTGTTTCATCGCTGTTCTTCAGCAGAGCCTCTGGCACACAGTGGGAGTCAATAAAATTTGTTGATTACATAAAGAAATGAATGTGACAAAGGCTATCAACTCAACAGGTTTCTGCTAGCACGGGATGGGAGTAGAGACGCATAGAAGGCACTGAAATGGAGAGGAGGCCTGGGAATGTTTCTGTTTATTGTAATTTCTGCATTTTCTTCTTTCCTGATCACCATGAAGCCTGTTATAATGATGATGAAACTAATATTGAAGAGAAAATAGATGCAGGTAGATTAAAAGAAGTGACAAGACAAATCACACAAGCAAGCCACAGCAAGGATGACAGGTGGAGTGTAGATAGACTGCTCCTGTGGATTTATTCTTGCCACAGTCAGAGGGGGAAAATTCTGGAAGAAAATTCTAAAATCAGATGGTGTGGTGGTTTAAAGGGAGAATGGCCTCCATAGGCTCATATATTTGAATGTTTGCCCTTCAGTTGGTGAAACTATCTTGAGATGGAGTAGGAAATTTGGCCATGTTGAAAGAGGCATTTCACTTCAGGTTTGCTTTAATTTTAAAGAACCCAAGCCAGGTCCAGCCACACTTCCACACCACACATATCTCAGACTTGTGGATCACGTATGAGTTCTCAGTCACAGTTCCAGACAATGGCTGCCATCTGTCATGACTTCTACCAGGATGCTCATGGACAAAACGTCTGCAATTGAAGTCAATCCTCTCCACTTAAATGTTTTTAGGATTTTTGGTTTTGTTTATTGGTCTTTTTTTCCCCCTTTCTTTCCACTGTTTCCTTCATCATGGTATCTCTTTACCTCAGTAGAAAAGTAACTCAGAGAAGTGACTATTTTTATGTACTGGATTCATGAATTTGTTTTATATGTGGGCTTGTATCTGGACAATAAGGCTTAAAAACACACTGTGGTGTCTGCTAGGATAAATCATTTAACATTAGAAACACAATTGAAGTGTAATGCTTTAGAAAAAAAACCTGTGTAAGTGGAAATTTCTAAATTTAAAACTTCATCCATTTCAAGAAAAATACTAGCATCTACCAGGAATGTAATGTTTGTTTTATGTATTACTGGCCTTATGGATTTGGAAAATGTGTTAGTCCCTCTGTGCCTGGGTTTCTTCTCCTATGTCTGGGAAATAAGGATACACATAGTTGCCACAGAAAAGTTTTCAGAAGTGTTTAGGCAAAGTGACTCTTGTTAATTCATTTCATAAAATGGTCCATGAAAGGATAAGCTAGGCACATTAAAGACCCATTATAAATTTCTGTTCTTACTCTTCTTTTTTTTTTCCTGCCCAGGTTCTCTTCTTCCTCCTCAATTCACTGCAACTATGGGAAGAAAAAGTTCTTCCAGCCCAGCTCCCTGCAGTATCCATCCTTAGGGTTCGAACTGTGTCACTTGCATGTGGAATGTAGTGTGTTATACACATGATGGTTAGTCTACATCAATTTGTTGTTGAAGAAAAAATGAACAGCCATTGACACAATTTAATCATCCACAGTTCAAGAATCTAAAAAATATGAATTTTAACTTTTGTGTCAGCCAATGGTGACTGGTGGGACTATGTGACATAAAATTCTTAAGTCTGAACAGAGTTTAACCCTACTTCTGGCACAGAGTTGACTTTTAGTAAACACTTATTGGTTGAGTGGCTGTTGCTTCGAGATGGTACTTAGACATAGTTTCAGGAGAATTACACACATTGCCATGCTCTGAGAGAGGGAATGCCTAGAAGGCATTCTCTATCAAAAAAATGTTCATTTTCATATGTCTGTCACCAAAAGAAATGCAAAACAATGTTGAAAAAAATTGCTTCTAGTATTCATAACCAAAAAGCTGTTCATTCAATTTTCTGCAGAGGCACATTCTCGAATGATGCATAAAGCATTTAACACTGTTGTATGTGGGGGTTTATTAGTGCTTGCTAAGTCATTTATTCTCTTGATGATCATCTTGCCTAAAGCATTATACTTTTTGTAATGTAGTAAAGTGACTTGGATTGCAACCAACTATGTAATAATTAGTCAGCAGAATTTATAATAAATTTATGAGTAACCTTGTTATTAAAGGAAATTGTGTAGGATTCTAAACATTTATCTAATGACATTTCTATCATGTGTCCATACACATACAGCATGAGGAAATCAAGATACCACATGCAAATAAAAATAGTAATTAATAGTAATAATAATAATAATAATAATAATAATAAGCCTTAAACATTCTTGTTATTACAGAGAAGGAGAGTTCTAGAAACATAACCTGGGAAAAAGCATATTTGGGAAAAAAAGTAAGAAAAATAAGAAAGGGATTGATATTGGGAATAGTAAAATTGGCATGCTTTCCTAAGCTTTTCTAAAAGGCTACCTATAATTTAAAAATGATGCCTTTATTTGTCGAATTAAAGAAGAATATGAGATAAATATGATCCTAATTTATTGTGTATATGTCTGAAATTCTTTAAAGGTGGATGTTAACAGAATCCCATACTTCTCCTAAAGGACAATCAGAAATTGAAGATGTTAGAGGTACAGATCTCAAATAAAGCATTCAACATGAAGGGCAGGATGGAAACTCATAAAGAATAAATCAAGATAAATGGAATGAAGCTTCAGCTAGCCTCCAGACTGCCAAGCATCCAACTCAGCCATCCCAACCTTTCTTACTACAAGTCAAGCTTTTCAAAGATGCTTCAAATTTTGTGGTTACAGGTTTCAATTATAAGTCAAAGCTGTCCATTTATGACACTCTCCATCATAAGCAGGGAACAGTTAGCTTTCCCTGTCTCTCTGATTGAATAATAAAGACCATAAGTTGCAAAAAGGAAAGTGACCAACTCATGCTATCTCAATTAATTTTAGCAGTTTCTCAGGAAATGAGGTCATGAAAATATGTACAAAATGCAGAATCTTGAGAGGATACATATGGTAGCTGTAATCCCTGGCCTATCATTTATAGGTATTATTACTATGCTAGTGTACAGCAAAGAGTGTCTTGTTAGGGTAGACCATAGTGGCCTTCCCCAGCTAGTATCAGGTACTGTATTGTACACACTGAAATAGAAGGATTCAATATACTGTGTGTTTGTGAGGATTTCACTTCAGAAACAGAAAACAGCTGCTTGAGGAGAAAAGCCACACATTAATTATTGTTTCTCAGATAGATTCAGTTCACAGAGATGGTAGGATCTTTTGGTTTAAACTGATAATGAAGGTGGCTGAGTTATTATGGCAAGAAAAAGCTAAAATTGACCTCCTCCAAGAGTTACCCACATAGGTAATCATGTGGTAATAAGACCTAAAGTATAGCCTTGAGAAGTCAGTGAAATCATTAACGATGTATGCCTGTCCTAATGTCAAAGAGGAAACTGGCAAATGCTTCGATGGATGCTTTTCTGTAGAGGATAGTAAGTAGAGTCCAGGGTATATAGCCATCAGTCTCAGATAAACACATGTTGTGACAGAGTTGGTCATTAATGGTAATGAAAAAATGCAGGAAGCATCTGACATGAGAACTGGGAAAGTCAATAAATGTTAAAGTGTAGCTTGGATTTTTTTTTTTTTTTTTTTTTTAAAGAAAGACTTATTTTCCATGGGATTCAATAGAGAGTCAAAGTACAAGAGCAGGCCAAAAACGGGATACAGGACCAATGTTACCACTTAAAACAACAAGATTCTTCTTTTGCTGTGAACTGGACCCATCAGAGCATCGATAATGAAAGTGTGGCTTTTCTTCTGAAAAATTGCTAGATGTTCTCAAATGCTATCCCTAAAATGTGTTAGTCGGTCTCTGCTCTGCAGATTGGCACCACATAGAAGAACTTTCTTAAATAATCCTCCCTTGGTTGTCACTGAAACTTTTGTCCAAACTGATTCTAGAAGAAGATGGCCTAGTTGGCCATCACTGGGAAGAGAGGCCCCTTGGTCATGCAGACTTTATATGCCCCAGTACAGGGGAACGCCAGGGCCAAGATGTGGGAGTGGGTAGGTAGGGGAGCAGGGCGGGGATGGGGGAGGGTATAGGGAACTTTCTGGATAACACTTGAAATGTAAATGAGAAAATATCTAATAAAAATTGGAAAAAAAGAAAAAAATTTGGAGAATGATCAATATTTAAAATTTATGTCCTACCACTTCATGACAATATATGGCCATGAATAGAATAACACTACACGATCACTCAGTAAACAAGATGCAGTTAGGATGATTTGGAAATACTTTTGGTCTAATTTGAGAATAACTGATCTAATATTGCCTTGTTCTGCGTTGAAAACAAATCCACTTCTGTTCTTAAAATATATTGGATGAGATTCATATACCAATCAATTATTGTTTTCTATGGATTTCTACACACATTTCTTTAAAATAATATTTAACACAAAATTTGTTTGTGAGCTATGGCAATCTGTATCATATAAATATCAGAATAGCGTAGCTGAGACCCTTAATTGCTGGCCTTCTTTCTTAGAATAATCCAGTCAGGGCATGGACCAAGAGAAGCAAAATAAATCACATTAGTAAGACTCTAGTATTCATCTTTAAGGTGAAGATATTTGAGTGATGGCATTACAAAGAAATGTATTTTCTTTTATAAATTCACATTAAAGAAGAACGTATTCTCCTGCATCTTAAAATCCAGCATCACTAAGTGTATGTAGTATAGGAATTACAAGCAATTGAAAATAATGTTTTAGCCCAGTAGCAAAAACTGCATATTTCTTTATTGAGTAAAAAAGAATATCATATTAAAAGCTTAATATAAGATTTATCTAAATTTATATTTCATGTAAATATTTATATTTCTATCAGAAGGTCAGTGTGATAACTGTGGAGGAAGTGAACTTTACGGCAAAAGTGTGAAGAAGGTGTATCTCAAGGAGACTTAGAGGTTGTCACTGGCATTCCAGCTTTGTCAGCTCTGAAGACTTCCACTATGAGCAATCTCTATTTACCTTAATTTTATCAACTATAAAATGGATACACTACGGAGAAGTCATTCTTCATGGTGTTAGTGTAAGGGTGAATTAAGGTCATGCAAGTGGACTCTATAAGATTAAAGAGTAGCCAATAATATTTAGCTATTAATTTTGTTACATAACTAGGTTTCAGGGATATATGTGTATTAATTTTCAAGAGGAGTCACACTTGTGTTAACACATCAGGGAATTAAGAGAGCCATCATTAATATGCCCATTTGCATTTACCTGCTTGTCAAGGACTTGCTTACTAAATAAGATAACCCATTTATCAGACCTCTCTAATTAATAACAACACTGTTCCTCCCTCTGTGCTCATTCATCAGATATATAACATTAGTGGCAAAATGGCATGGCATCACATAAAAATTACAACATTAACAGTCACTGAATAAATAAAACCTGAAGTAAAAAATCTTTCCTGGTGCCAAGAAGAGAAAAGAGGAGATGGCGATTGATATTTCAGAATTGTGTGCAGAACAGTAAATCATACGGCATTGCAAAGTGCTGGAAAGGATTCCTTTCCAAAATGAAAACATGAAATATTGGTGGGGCCACACAGTTCTGCTATTTCATTGTGAATGACACAGTGCATCTAATAAAGAGGCTGATTTATTGAAAACCTTATCACATTTTAAAGTGAGGTGTTTACATTCATTCTCTTTACCCTGTAGAGAACTTACAGTGTGGTGCCAAAGAAGGATGGAACTTTATTGAAGCAAAAATCAATTTCTTCTCTATAGACAGTAGAAAACTCGGCTTCCTAAACTAAATGCAGTTTTCAACATATGCAGTATTGCCAGCTCAGGTTCATGTTGAAAAAGGTAAAGCAGTTTTCATAATCCAGGGTCATAGTCTCTTGAGTAATTTAGAATTGTGGGATTGCTCGTACACTATGTCTTGCTGTTTATACATGAGTTTGCTTAGCTCGCAACAGGCACAGGTATCAGTGATCATACAGACAATCATGGTGTGCTCAATGAAAGAGGAAGGATGTAGTGGTAAGAAGAAATACCCCTACTTCTCACAATCCGTGATTTTAAATACAGAGCTCCTGATGTCGTGGCTTGGGGGCCTGATTCTTATAGACTCTAAAAAATAATTCAGCACAATTTTTTTATTATTAATGATTGTGACAATGTTGGAACTATTTTTAATTAATAAAACAATCGTATAAAAATGGTTTTTCATTATTTTTATCCAGAGGCCAAACTCATTGTCATCCTTGAAGTCATTTTGCCATGCCCCTTTTCCCTTTCAAACATGAATCAAAAGAAATATGTTTGAATTTTGCTGGAAATATAATTAATTTGGAAAACAATGATCCAGTGAGAATTAAATAGCTAAACCTTTCTATTTTAAATATTCACTTACTTAGATATTGATAAATGTCTTGCATCAATTTCCATAAAGGAATGGTATATAACAACTGAAATATAAATAAATGATGCCCCTCAAGGGAAAAAAATAAGTGACATATTTTTCTAATTGATCTTGCCAATCATCAGAACAGAATGGACTTGCTTAAAACACTGACGTGTTCTGCCACTGTTGCTCAGATTTCTCTGTTTGTGATGCAATACATAAGATACCTTGTTATCTTAACTTATGCTTTAGAGTTTCAGGCCACACTAACTGGCCTCATCACTTTGCCCTGTAGAGAAACACATTTGGCAGGGGACTTGCAGCAAGTCAAATCTGCTTGGCTCATGAAAACTAAAAAGTAAAGGCTGATAACTGTGTTACAGTATCCCCTTGAAGAGATAGCCAACAGATCCTGAAGCATTTCTTACATTCTTGTAATTAAAGTCAATTTAAAGATATAAACCATATGACATTAAAAAAAAAACTTGTTTGTGGGGATTTCAGGGATGTCTTAGAAGTTAAGAGAATTGACTATTCTTGCAGGGGACATAGGTCTGGTTCTCAGCATACATATGGTGGCTCAGAACCATCTGTAATTCCGACTCATGGGACGCTATGCCCTTTTCTGTCCTCTGATGGCAGTAGGCATGCATATATTTCACAGATACACATGCAGACAAAGTACTCATAACTCATATATATCACTCTAAGAATTCAAATAATTCTAACTATGCTAGTGGATTAAAATCTAATGATATCAACTAATAGATCTGGGAAATATATGTGAGGAGCCACCAAGTTAAAAGGCTCACCAATATAAATATTTTAGAGTTTTATATATTTTATTGATTATTTTATTTATTTTCATTTTAAACATTGCCCCCCTTCCATGTCTCTCCTCAGCAAACCTTCATACCTTTGCCTCTATGAGGATATTTTCCCACTCACCAACTCCCACCTCACCCCTCTAGCACCCCCCTACTCTGGGACATCAAGCCTCCACGGGGTCAAGGGCTTCCCCTCCCACTAATGCCAGATAAGGCAAACTGCTGCTACATATGTAGCAGAAGCCATGGACCAATCCAGGTATATTGTTTCAGTAGTGGTTTAGTCCCTGGGAACTCTGGGGGGATCTGGTTAGATGCCATTTTTCTTCCTATGAGGTTGCAGTCCCTTTCAGCTCCTTCAGTCCCTCTCCCAACACCTCTATTGGGGTTCCCGGGCGCATACCTATGGTTGGCGGTGAGTATCAGCTTCTGTATTAGTTAGGTCCTGGCAGGGCCTCTCAGAGGACAGCTATAACCAGGCTCCTGTCAGCAAGCACTTCTTGGCATCAACAATAGTGACATGGTTTGGTATCTGCAGATGGGATGGATCCCAAGGTGGGGCAGTGTCTGGATGGCCATTACTTAAGTCTCTGCTCCATTTTTTTGTCCCTGTATTTCCTTTAGACAGGAACAGTTTTGAGTTAAAAATTTTGAGATGGATGGGTGGCACCATCCGTCAACTGGGGGCCATGCCTACCTATTGGAGATGGTCTCTTCAGGTTCTATGTCCCCTCTGTAGGGTATTTCATCTAATGTCATGCCCACTGGGTCCTGAGAACCTCTAGCTTCCCTGGTATCTGGGACTTCTACTGATTCTCCTATTCCCCAACTCCCACTGCTACATATTTGTATTAATTTTCCTGACCTTCTGGACTTCTATCCTGTCTCTTCCACCCTTGATACCGCTCCCCCCTTTTCTCCCTCCCTTTCTTCTCTCCCTCTCAGGTCCCTCCCTCCCTCTACCTCTCATGATCATTCTGTTCCTCCCTTCTAATTCGGATTGAAGCAGCCACACTTTGGTCTTCCTTCTTGTTATGCTTCATATGGTCTATGAATTGTATCATGGGTATTCTGTGCTTTAGGGCTAATATCCACTTGTCAGTGAGTACATACCATGTGATTTTTAATTTTGATTTTAGAGCATAGATATCACCCATATTACTGATTTTAAGTCTTTCAGCAGCAAGACCATTACAAATATGGTGTCATAGAAATATCAGATGCAAAGATCTATTTTCAAACTGAAGTCCAGTAGAGAGGTGTCAGGCTTGGTCATAACACTAACCATCTTATTCCTAAAATATTTGACAGCGCTCAGCACTCAGCACATCTTCTTTGTTTCTGTCTTTTCAGTTTGCCCAGAGCTCTCTAGGATGTGCAGAGCTTTGCTGATCACATCGCCTTGCTATGCTTATTTATTATAATGTCATTCTTTCCATCCCTTTTAACATTTCCCTTGCATAATTAGCCATGAAAGACTGATAATTTGTTTAAAGGGAACATAGGAGGAATAAAAGCGTACTAAATAATAATAATGCTTCATGTTAATTAAACATCTGATGTTGTTGAACTTTTGTGAAGTTTAAACACCTTGAGAATTGAAAGAACCATTTAGAAATACTGGCTTTCACATTCAGAAGATCAAAAAGAGGATATGATGCTTCATTTATAAGTTTAAAATGTACAAAATTAGTCAACTGGTCATCTCTAATCTTCTGGAAAAAACTTAACTTTTGTAAGCTTAGGGTATAAGGGGAATTATAGAAGGTTTTATGATTTTTAATCCTGAAGTGGATCACCAGAAGGTTCAACACAGCAGGCTTTTATTCAGGTTTCTTTTGAGGACAATGGTTCTTTCATAAGTGTGGCAATTTAAAATGACTCAGCTATTATGTTCACACATTCTGTGAAAATGTCTAACAAGGCTGCACCAGCGCCTTAAGTATCCCCTTCTAATGAAAACATCCTCTTTCCTCCTGTCTTTGAGCTTTTTATCCTCCTGACATCCACAGAAACCTTCATAGTGCAAGCTCATGTGACTTTAATATAAATGGTAAGTTTATATAACACCACCAAACTGCTGTTCCCACTTGTCCAGATGGTTTTGCATATGAATTTTATAAAGTATTTGTGCAGCTTTGAGTAAATGCTAGACTAGCCAAACTGCATTTGCTTTAGCTTCATTCCTCACTCACGAATGACATAAAAGTCATCCTATATTTCCAAATACACAGGAAAGATTGACAAAGTAAAATAATTTACTATCTAACAAAAATCTTTATAGTGAACAAGGTCTCTATACTTCTTGCTAGCATAAGCAATATAAGATTTTTTATATAGTATGTATTTGAAATATTTTATGCAAATAAAGCAAACATCAGTTATAGTATTATTCATAATTGTATGTAATACAATCCAGTTCATAGGATCATTCTATTAGCATGACCCTAAATAAATCTTAACTCACTCTTGAACATAAAGTTCTCATATTAATATTATTTATTTTCTTCTAATTATTATATTCTACTTTATTCCATGTTTGGATTTTATCTTTGTTCAAATTTTATACATTTTAATATCATAAACTAATTTTGACCATACTTTTTCCCAGAGTATTTGGAATAGCAAACATTTTGGCAACCATATGCACTAGAAAAAAATCTTTTGAAAGCTGTGAACTTTAGTCTTGGAAAACACCATGCACTGTGCATACATATACACATGCATACATATTCAGGCACAGTCACAAAAATGTAAACATATGTGCACATATTAGTTTTAAAGCACCCATAGATCACAGGTCAACTACTTCTCCTCAAAAAGGATAATATGCCAAAATATTATATGTGTCCACAGTTAAGAATTGTATCATCTTTGTCCCTGCTTTAATTTGGTACAAAATTTGACTACAGTTTATTTCTCTAGAAATGTTCGATCTTAATGGAAGCAGAAGATGAAGCCAAGCATGTCTGTGAGCGCATCAGTAACACCATCAGTTTCGATGAAATTGCTGACAAGTTTGATGTGCTATGGTTTGGCAACTTTTCCCAATATCTTCAACTGAAAATATACAATTATTATTTCCACAGCTCTAATAAACCTTTTTATTCGTATCCATCTTTTTTCACAGGCACATTCAGAAGAAGATCTAAAACCCAAAGTTGATGGCTTCTTATTAATATATGTCCTCAGGTTAAGGATAATTGTACTTGCTGTTGACTGAGCCATGGCGCATCAGCCTGAGGAAAAGAATCCCACTGCTGATTTAATGACATACTCTTGTCTGTTCTTGATTAAATAGCTTGCTTAGAATTTTCAGTCAGTTTACTCAGAAAGTTTCATTACTTTTTGGTGGAATCAAGGACTTTTAGGTTATATTGCATCAAACATTTTATTAAAAATTATATGCAACTTAAAAATGAAAATTTCCTAAAAAGTCTAAATAATTAACCTTATTTGTAAAGATTATGTGTTTTCAGAAAAATAAGTGGTGTCATCTGGGTTTATAATCAGCCATTTTCTGCAGACATTTTCTGGTTAACTGCTGAGAGAGGCTCTAATATGGAAGCAAGAACATGCCATCCGGGGCCATGGGCTTCTAAGGCTTACAATTCACTTCTATCATCTTCTATCTGTGAGAATTTAACACAGAGATTTTTACTTTTTTATGTGTTCCCTAATGGGTAAACTGAGACAGTAGTTTCAACCCACCATATATCCACTTACAGGGTTACTTTGTAGGTTCAACCGTGAATTTATTTAGTTACCTTAACGAGTGTGCTACGAAATATAGAAGCACGGAATAGATTTTGTACAAGTGTTCCCAAGTATCACTGGCCATGACTTATTTTACTTTCTTTAATTAAAATCCNTTCCCTAATGGGTAAACTGAGACAGTAGTTTCAACCCACCATATATCCACTTACAGGGTTACTTTGTAGGTTCAACCGTGAATTTATTTAGTTACCTTAACGAGTGTGCTACGAAATATAGAAGCACGGAATAGATTTTGTACAAGTGTTCCCAAGTATCACTGGCCATGACTTATTTTACTTTCTTTAATTAAAATCCGCTTAGAGGTGATTTTTAATATAAATGTCTAATCTTTTAAAAGGCAAATCTAGTATTTATATCCAGGATTCTTAATATTCACGTGATACAGTTGTATAGCTACAGACACGTTTATTTATAATCCCATAAAATATATGTTAGGATATATTTTCCTTTTGCAACTTTCCACATTATTTAAGACTTCTGATGCCATTATTATCAACAACAAATGACAATAAACATGCATTTTTTACTTTATACAATTAGTCGTTTTATCTTTGACCTGTCAACATGTGTGGAGCCTTTATGATTTCTCTCAACTTGAAATCCAATTTCTGGTATTTTCCCCCATGCATGGTTAGTTCCTTCTTCTCAGATAACTGATAAGTTTGACATGCCCTATTTAAATTTATGGAGAGATTTTCATATATTTCTAACAGGTGATATAATGATGAAATATAAAAATGCTGTGTTGGTCTCTATCTACAAAAATGGTTCTTTCTGTTGAAAAATAGAGAATTGCTTTCAATGGTTACAAATAAATTGCTACAGATAACTTAAAAATATATTAATGCCACAGAGATGTCTTATAAAGTAGATTTTCAGTAGATAAACCACAATGGTACCGTATATTTTTATTAGATATTTTTTATTTACATTTCAAATGTTATCCACTTTCTACTTTCCCCTACAAAACCCCCTCTCCTTTCCCCTCCCCACTTTGCCTGCTCACCAACACACCCTCTCCCGCTTCCTGACACTGGATTTCCCCTACACTGAGGCGTCAAGCCTTCACAGGACCAAGGGCCTCTCCACTCCCTGATGACTGTCTAGGCCATCCTCTGCTACGTATGTAGCTGGAGTCATGAGGCCCACCCTGTGTGCTCTTTGGTTCATGGTTTAGTCCCTATATCTTGAGGGTTCATGGGCTGCTGTTGTCTTCCTGATGGTGCAGAATTATTTGTATTCCAACAACAATAAGGTGATAAAGAGTTCAGCGGTCTCACCACAGTGAGTGCCATCTACATCAGTAACATTAACAAAAGGAAGGAGAATAATATATCTGCCTTATGATAAATGATAGTTCTTAAGTTGTATTACTACTTTTGTTGAACATTTTTGTATTATTCACTTGTAAAGTTGTACTGAACACAAAGGCATACCAGTTAATTTTCATGTTTAACCTACAGTGGGTTTCCCGGTTTCCATTTTAAAATGCAAATTAGGTGCATCGTACATTGTACAAATGCAGTTATCTACAAATCAGATGATGCCAAATGATGGGTCATACATGACTGTGCATATCCTTTTCAATATAAGAGCACACGGTTGACAGAAATTAAATGAGCAAAAATTATGAAACTAAGTAAATAAGTTTATCAAGTATAAGATTGATTAGGTTTCAATTCTCAATCATATGTTTTCCTGTTTTTGATTGTTATTGCCTTCTGTATTCATTGTTAAAATAAATAAGCTTGAGTTGCCATAAATGTGCTTTCTGAAGATACCCTTGTGCTTAGCATAAAGTCTTTTATAATCAAATCTTCTACAGAAGGAAATTCTCTTTTTGGTAAATAAGCTTGCCAAAACCACATTTAAGCTAAGAACTTACCCTGTGAGCATATTTTTTACTTTTCTTGTATAAAATATTTCTCTTTGGTAAACTGCTATTTTATATACTGATAAGTTATACATTCAAAATCTACTAAACTCATGTTTGGGATAATATCAACAGTCATTTTATAAATTTGATATCTTGGAAAAAAAAAGAAATACTGAGAGAAAAAAATGGTTCTTTCAATTTTACAAATCATCAAAGAACAAATAATCAAAGATCAATCTATAACGTAGTTGTGTTAGTTATGGGGCTACAGCGATGGCTAAACATACCCCCACCTCTTCCAGAGGACCACAGCTTTCTTTTCAGCATCAAATTTAGGGAGCTCACAACTACCTAAAAGTCCATCTGCATGGGATCTTCTGGCTTCTACAGGCACTTCACATGTGTAGCATATTCTCACATTAATACTCACAAATATACATAAAATAAAATAAAATAAAATATAAAATAAAGCTCTAATTTTAAAATACATCTTTATTATAGATAATCATGGTAGCATTCTGGGCAGCTTGAGAGCAGCCCAGCAAATATTTAGAAAGCAATTCTTATACAATTTATCTTGCTTTGTATTATTTATTTATTATTATTTAATCAAGAAAACATTTCATAGATTTTTTTTCTTTTACACAAGAAAATTTCGCTGAAAATTAAAATGTATTTTTTCCAGTTCTTTCTAGGTCATCTGGGAGTATCTAAGAAACTGTACTTGTTGAAATATTTGTCATGAAAAATTTGTGTACTTGAAAGTTTAAACTATGTTTACCATAATAGGATGATTTTATTCACAAACAATTTGGATAATTAATTCACTATGACATCTCTGATCCAGATTTAATTAACTCAACCTGTATAAAGATACTGTGATTTTTTTAATTAGGAGCACAGCTAATGGTGTATTTCCTCTTTTAAATAAATATTAGCAAATTATAGTAAGCTTAAATAATTTTAAAGTGCAATGTTTATTCCTAATTTGTCACTATAGCTAAAATGTTGATCTGCTCTAAGCATGTGATGAAATTGATTAAAAGGCAAACAAAATCTTGATTATCATAATATACATATGGTGTTAGGGTGATAGAATCATAACACTTAATTATATAATGGTCATTCTTTCTAATATTCATTCAGTTGTGGTCAATGAGTTAAAAGAGAAATACTAGTCATTTTTCTTCGTTCTCTTTCTTACCTTCTTCCTCCTCTTCCTCTTCCCTTCAGTCTCACTACCTCCTGTTTGTCTTTCTTGCTTTCCTTGACAGCTTATCTTCAACATTATAGTAGGGGCCAATGCGATGGCTCAGTCTGTTTTAGTGGCTAGCATGTGATCCTAGGGGCCTGAGTCTGATCCTTGGAACCCATGACGAGGTGAAATTTGAGAACTGACTACACAGCATTGTCCTCCTCCTCCAACACAGGAGCACTGGTAACATGCAAACAACCAAGCACAACACAACACAACACACAGACACACATAACTCACATATACACACCAATAATAAATAATAATGATGATAATAATAATAATAATAAAAGTGTAGTAGTAGTATAATAGTAGTAGTAGTAGTAATAGTAGTAGTAGTAGTAGTAGAAGTAGTAATTTGAATGAAATCATTATCTTCTCAAGACAAAAAAGATTAATGCATTGACTCAGGTAGATGAGATTGATTTCTCGTCAGATAAAAGATGTTTGCCAATAAGCCTAAAAACCTTAGTTTAATTCCCAGAACACACCTAATGTAAAGAAAGAATAAACTTCTATAAGTTATCTTCAGAGGTACACCTGTGTATCATGGCATGAGTGTGATTATAATCTCTCTCACACACTACATACATTTACATAAATAAATAAGGGTAATAAACACATGGGCTCATTCTGGCTACAATATGGTTCCATCTTACATTTGGTTTTATTTGGTTCTATTTATTAACAAGAAAATGTCTCCATGACACCATAAAGGGCATTCTTTTGAATTAATGTAAGAATTTATATTATACATAGTTCAGCAAAATTCTGTTTATAATTGAGGCACAAAAGATAACAGTCAGTTATCAATTATTATCATATCACTATTGTATTCTATAGAAAGATCTGTAGATCATTCAGGAGCAATTAGATTTTCATAGCAGAAACTGTGTTATAGAGATCTTGTTGGTTAACTTGATGAATATATTGTGAAAAATAGTAATGGGATTCACTGATTGCTCTCCTTCAAAGACCCATTAATGAAGACAACATTATTGTAAGTCCAAATGATGGAATCCTTTTATGCAGGTTGACTCACTGATGATTTGAGACTTTGGGCTGGTGACATTTTACTTACTAGATTTAAGTTCAGTGCTGATGCTCATTACCAAAGCTATCAAAAATCATAAGTGAAAGAAAATGACAAGTTAATTAACCATATATAAGGAGAGCTAAAGCTTGTTGTACTTAGGAGTTAACAGTCAACTTTTTTTTCCAAATTATTTTTATTAGATATTTTCTTAATTTACATTTCAGATGCTATCCCGGAAGTTCCCGACTATTTCTTCATACAGTTTTACAAAGAGTAGGGGTGAGAGTGTTAATATAACAATTTTAAAGATGCACAGACTTTTCATAAAGTACTTGCAACTCTCAGACATAATCTTAGCAAATCCTAATCCTAAAATTTGGCTCAATGATGAAGACCTGCTATATATGATAGCAATCTACTGATTCCTGATTGCTAGCATGCATAGCAGGTCTTCATCATTGAATGCCCAGAGTTAATGTTCTCCTTCATTGAATTTCCTTCATGTTCTTATCTAGAATGTATCCTTGGTGTAATTTTACCTGTCTTGACTTTGGTGCCTACAGAGGACCAGTCAAAAAGATATGTCTTTGAAATCTACAATGGTCTACTACATAGCTGCTATCAGGGATCTGTTTTTCTCACCTTCTTCATTAGATCTGACCTGAACAGGCTTTTAAACCTAAGAGATAGCACAGTGGCATTCACTAATGCTTTTATCCTTGAAAATACTATCACCACACTGAACAGAGTCCTGCCAGTGGAATCAAAACATCATAAGTGATAGGCATTCTTCTCTGTCTCTCTCTCTCTCTGTCTCTGTCTCTGTCTCTCTCTCTCTCTCTCTCTCTCACACACACACACATATGCATGCATAAATACAAATATTTTAATGCATACAAGATTAGAATAAAAGTATATGAAATACTACTTAAACAACTTTAATTTAAAATGTTCCACGACATTGGGTCATTGAGTGACCACTATGGGAAAAAAATGTAATTTAATAAATTGAATCTCTTATCCTGTGGGGAACCTGAAAGAATTATAATTAGGAGGATTAAAAGTTAATTTTTTAAAGTAAGGTTATAAGTGATAATAATGTAATTATTAACTAAAATGGAATGAACACAATTTTTCCTTTTCCTTTCACTTTGCTCTGCACTGACCTTGTCCCAATACTACTGGGATTAGAACAGGGCTCAAGAAAAGCTAGAAAATGATGTGTTGGTGTTGTTCTCCATAAATGAATCAGTCTGGGTTGTGCAGGATCTGTCAAAATCTATAGGGCAATGATGTTAAAATGCTTCACTCAGAAAGTGCTAGATTTTCATTGGTTCCTCATCAGTTTGGAACTAATACTTCAGAGACTGAACATATTACTGGAAAATATTATCAAATATATGGACAACATAACAATGTAAGTTTGCTGAATACATTCTGAATGGTCAATCTTGGTTCCTTTAGAATTATCATTATAGATAATGAAATGCAACTATTAGATCAATGCATGAAGCAAGCTTGAAAACGGAATACAAATAATTTAAGGACGTTTGCTAATGAATGTTGAGTATTTCTTCATCTATAAGGAGCAAACTTAAAAAGCTATACCTTGACAAGAGATTGTCTAAAACTGAAAACAAAGAACAAATTGATATTCACAGATGCAAACCCTGTATTTCACAGCACAGCACAGTACTGAGCTGCTCACATCATGTAACTTCCAAGAGGCAGTGCATGCTTTCATCTGTTCTCTAACTGGGCAGAAGATAACTGAGGAAGATAAAAAGGGTTCTTCGAATTTGAATACGGATTTGGGCAATTCATCAGAACCCCTGGGGCTTTTTCCATTCCTTGCTCAACTGGCTGCAGAAGATAGCAGGCTATTTCCCCATGAGTTGATTGAGTTCTGTCAGGTACCCAGCACTTCAACAAAGTTGCACACACCAAGTTTAATAATAAAATAAATTGTATTTGGACAAAACCTTACCTTTTGAAAAATGTTATTAATTAAGAAGTTTAAAACCAATCCAACGCTAATGAAAGATTAGTTTAAGTAAATTCCTAATAAGTAACAACAAACTATCAAGGATTTCTTCTCTGAAAACCCTCCATAAATCAATTGTTCAAACTAAGACAATGTTTTTTGTTGGTTTGTTTAAATATGAAAATCATATATATATATATGATTTTCATATATATATATGAGGTTGAGTATCATGCCTCAAATGCAATCAACCTTATCTGTGAAACTCTAGCTGGAAAGACTTAGTTATAGAGAAATCTACCTTGATTTGAAATTTCATAAGTCACTCTGCTTTCTCTTTTCACAATTTCTTGGCATGTAACAACATGCAAATGTCACAGTAGTTATGTAGAAAATATCCTGCTGTCCTAAGATTTTAAAAGTTACTTGAACAATTGCTGATAACAGACTGACTTCAGATGAACACATGCGTCTACCTCCTTCTGCAGTGAACACTGTCTTCCACATAGAACTCCCTTCAGAGAATTCCCAGGCATACCACTAGTGCTCACTACAAAGGGACTCAGCTATATATACTCTTAAGCATTGCAAATGGCTGGATATCACAGATGCTTGTGTCAAATATGCTTTGTGTCACTAACACACACAGTTGTTTGCCTGTTCCTGTGTGTATATCCATGAAAGTACAGTGCTGATACAAGATAGGAAAACACAATCCAGGCTACTTCAGTGCTGTGTATCTTCATGACTACTTGCTGCTTTGTTTCTTTGCTTGAAATTTAAACCAGTAATACAATGGGTGGGAACGTGAGTTAGAGAATTTTGGGTTGTTATGTGTGAATTCTAGTGCATATGTGAAAGTTTTTTGTTTGTTTTTTGTTGTTGTTTGTTTGTTTTGGGTTTTTTTTTTTGACCAATGCTTTACTATAACCTCAAACGTTATATTGTTATATTCGTTTCATTTTTTTTTAATTGGATATTTTCTTAATTTACATTTCAAATGCTATCTTGAAAGTTCCCTACACCCTCCTCCAGCCCTGCTCCCCTACCCACCCACTCCCACTTCCTGGACCTGGTGTTCCCCTGTATTGGAGCATATAAAGTTTGCAATACCAAGGGGCCTCTCTTCCCGAAGATGGCTGACTAGGCCATCTTCTGCTACATATGCAGCTAGAGACACAAGCTCTGGGGGTTCTAAGAATATGAGGAACAATAAAAGGAATAATAGTTCATATTGTTGTTCCTCTTGTAGGGTTGCAGACCCCTTCAGCTCCTGGGGTACTTTCTCTGTCTCCTCCATTGGGGGCCCTGTGTTCCATCATATAGATGACTGTGAGCATCCACTTCTGTATTTGCCAGGCACTGGCATAGCCTCATACAAGACAGTTATATCAGGGTCCCTTCAGGAAACTTTTGCTGTCATATGCAATAGTGTCTGGGTTTGGTGGCTAATTATGGGATGGATCCCCAGGTGGGTAGTCTCTAAATAGCCCATCCTTTCGTCTGAGCTCCAAACTTTTTCTCTGAAAGTCCTTTTATAAGTATTTTGTTCCCTATTCGAAGGAGGAATGAAGTATATGCACGCTGGTCTTCCTTCTTGATTTTCTTGTGTTTTGCAAATTGTATTTTGGGTATTCTAAGATTCTGTGCTAATATCTGCTTATAAGTGAGTGAATATCTAATGACTTCTTTTGTGATTGGGTTACATCACTAAGGATGATATCCTCCAGATACATCCATTTGCACAAGAATTTCATAAATTCATTGCTTTTAATAGCAGAGTGGTAACATTTTCTGTATCCATTTCTCTGTTGAGGGACATCTGGGTTCTTTCCAGCTTCTGGCTATTAAGAATAAGGCTGCTATGAACATAGTGGAGCATGTGTTTTTATTACCAGTTGGAACATCTTCTGGGTCTAGACCCAGAAGAGGTATTGCTTGATCTTCCAGTAATATTATGTCCAATTTTTGACTATATTAATCTTGCCAATCCATGAACATGGGAGACCTTTCCATTTTCTGAGATATTCTTCAATTTCTTTCTTCAGAGAATTGAAGTTTTTGTCATACAGATCTTTCACTTTCTTAGTTAGATTTACACCAAAGTATTTTATATTGTTTGTGACAATTGTGAAGGCTGTTATTTCCCTAATTTCTTTCTCAGCCCATTTATCCTTTGTGTAGAGAAAGGCCATTGATTTGTTTGAGTTAATTTTATATCGAGATACTGCACTGAAGCTGTTTATCAGGTTTAGGAGTTCTCTGGTGGAATTTTTGGGGTTACTTTTATATACTATCATATCATCTACAATTAGTGAAATTTTGACTTCTTCCTTTCCAATTTGTATCCCCTTGCTCTCCTTTCGTTGTTGAATTGTCTGGCTAGGATTTCAAATATGATATTGAATAGGTAGGGAGAAAGTGGGCAGCCTTGTCTAGTCCTTGCTTCGAGTTTCTCTCCATTTAGTTTGATGTTGGCTACTCATTTGCTGTACATTACTTTTATTATGTTTAGTTATGGACCTAGAATTCCTGATCTTTCCAAGACTTTTAACATGAAAAGGTGTTGGATTTTGTCAAATGCTTTCTCAGCATCTAATGTGATGATCATGTGGTTTTGTCTTTGAATTTGTTTATATAGTGGATTACGTTGATGGATTTTCATATATTAAACCATCTCTACATCCCTGGGATGAAGCCTATTTGGTCATGATGGATGATCATTTTGATGTGTTCTGGGATTTGGTTTGCATGGATTTTATTGAGTATTTTTGCATTGATATTCATAAGGGAAATTGGTCTGAAGTTCTCTTTCTTTGTTGAATCTTTGTGTCGTTTAGGTATCAGAGTAACTGTGGTTTCATAGAATGAACTGGGTAGAGTACTTTCTGTTTCTATTTTGTGGAATAATTTGAGGAGAGTTGGAATTAGGTCTTCTTTGAAGGTCTGATAGAACTCTGCACTAAACCCATTTGGTCCTGGGTTTTTCTTTTGGTTGGGATAATATTAATGACTGCTTCTATTTCTTTAGGGGAAATGGGACTGTTTAGTTTGTTAATCTGATCCTGGTTTAACTTTGGTACCTGGTATCTATCTAGGAAGTTGTCTATTTCATCCAGGTTTTATAGTTTTGTTGAGTATTGCCTTTTGTAGTAGGATCTGATGATGTTTTGAATTTCCTCAGGTTCTGTTTTTATGTCTCCTTTTTCATTTCTGATTTTGTTAATTAGGATAATGTCCCTGTGCCCTCTAGTTAGTCTGGCTAAGGGTTGATCTATCTTGTTGATTTTCTCAAAGAACCAGCTCCTGGTGTGGTTGATTCTTTGAACAGTTAATTTTGTTTCCACTTGGTTGATTTCAGCCCTGAGTGTGTTTATTTCCTGCTGTCTACTCCTCTTGGGTGAATTTGCTTCCTTTAGTTCTATAGCTTTTAGGTGTGCTGTCAGGCTGTTAGTGTATGCTCTCTAGTTTCTTTTTGGAGGCACTCAGGGCTATGAGTTTTCCTCTTAGGACTGCCTTCATTATGTTGCATACATTTTGGTATGTTGTGGCTTCATTTTCATTAAACTCTAGAAAGTCTTTAATTTCTTTCTTTATTTCTTCCTTGATCAAGGAATCATTGAGAAGAGTGTTGTTCAGTTTCCAAGTAAATGTCGGCTTTCTATTATTTATGTTGTTATTGAAGATCAGCCTTAGTCCATGGTGGTCTGATAGAATGCATGGGATAATTTCAACATTTTTGTATCTGTGGAGGGCTATTTTGTTACCAGTTATATGGTCAGTTTGGAGGAGGTGCATGTGATGCTGAGAAGAAGGTATATCCTTTTGTTTTAGGATAAAATGTTCTGTAGATATCTATTAAGTTCATTTATTTCTTAACTTCTGTTAGAGTCCATGTGCCTCTGTTTATTTTCTGTTTCCAGGATCTGTCCATTGGTGAGAGTGGGGTATTGAAGCCTCCCACTATTATTGTGTAAGGTGCAATGTGTGCTTTGAGCTTTACTACAGTTTCTTTAATGAATGTGGCTGCCCTTGTAATCGGAGCCTAGATATTTAGAATTGAGTGTTAATTTTGGTAGATTTTACATTTCATGTGTATGAAGAGCCCCTCATTGTCTTTTTTGATAACTTTTGGTTGGAAGTCAATTTTATTCGACATTATAATGGGTAGTCCAGCTTTTATCTTAGGACCATTTGTTTGAAAAATTGTTTTCCAGCCTTTTACTCTAAGGTAGTGTCTGTCTTTTTCCCTGAGGTGGGTTTTGTTGGGTCCTGTGAGTGTAGCCAGTCTATTAGTCTATGTTTTTTTTTTTTAGGAACTGAGTCCATTGGTGTTAAGAGAAATTAAAAAGTAATTGTTGCTCCCTGTTATTTTTGTTGTTAAAGTTGGGATTCTGTTCTTGTGGATGTCTTCTTTTAGGTTTGTTGAAAGATTACTTTCTTGCTTTTTCTAGGGTGTAGTTTTCATCCTTTTGTTGGCATTTTCCCTTTATTATCCTTTGAAGGACTGGATTCATGGAAAGATATTGTGTAAATTTGGTTTTATCATGGAATACTGTCTATACCAATTATCCGTAGGTTTGTTCTTCTCATTGTTTCCTGGATTTCCTGGATGTTTTGAGTTAGGATTTTTGCATTTTGCATTTTCTTTGATTGCCCATGTTCTCTATTGAATCTTATGCACCTGAGATTCTCGCTTCCATCTCTTGTATTTGGTTGCTGATACTCACATCTATGGTTCCTGATTTCTTTCCTAGGGTTTCTATCTCCAAAGTTGACTCACTTTGGGTTTTCTTTATTGTTTCTACTTGTCTTTTTAGGTCCTGGATGGTTTTGTTCAATTACATCGCCTGTTTGTGTTTTCCTGTAGTTCTTTAAGGGATAATAAAGTGACTTTATTTCTTTCAAGAAAACTCCCCCTCATTAAGGGCTTTAACTAAAAGCAATTTTTGGCTTTTCATTTTACACTCAAAAATGTAAAACATCTCCAGTTTTATTACCACAAATTCTGTGTTTCTTTTTAAAGGACTTTTACCTCTTTAGCAGTGTTCTCCTGTATTTCTTTAAGTGATTTATTAAA
>LR750335.1:27794-40214 GCA_902729485.2 Mus minutoides
TTTTTTTTTTTTTTTTTTTTTTTGGTTTTTTTGAGACAGGGTTTCTCTGTACAGACCTGGCTATCCTGGAACTCACTCTGTAGACCAGGCTGGCCTCGAACTCAGAAATCCACCTGCCTCTGCCTCCCAAGTGCTGGGATTAAAGGCGTGCGCCACCACGCCCGGCTAATTATTATTAACATTCTTATGTTTGCCTTTTGCCATCTGGAGTAATCTCTGGAGTTAGTTGTTATAGTTGCCTCTGGTTGGAGCTTGTTCCTCCTGTGATTCTGTTAGCCTCTGTCAGCAGTCCTGAGAGTCCAGCTCTCTCCTGAGTCTCAGTGGTCAGAGTAGTCTCTGCAAGCAATCTTTCCTCTTGCAGGAAATGTGCACATGTGTCTTGTGTTCAGACCTACCTCTTGGCTAAAGATGAAGACCCTATACAGGGCCTATCCCAGGAGATGTGATCCCTCTGCAGCCTGAACTCTCACCTGCACAGACTGGTCTCTGAGGGACCCAGGACCCAAGGTGGCTTCCTCAAGAGTTCAGGCAGGCAAATACCTCCTGGGCTGACACTTCTCCTCTGGTGGGGAAGGTGCCCCAATGTCTAGAGCTCAAAACTGGGTCTGTCCCAGAAGCTGTGTTTCTTCTGCAGTCCACACTCTCACCTGAGCAGACTGGTCTCTGAGGGATCCGGGACCCAAGATGGCTCCTTCATCTGCTTCTGCAGACAGAGCCCTCCTGGGCAGACACCTCTCCTCTGGCAGGGAAAGTGCCTGGATGTCTGGAGCCTGTGACTAGGTCTGTCCCAGAAGCTGTGTCTCTTCTGCAGTCCACTCACTCACCCTTCACAGTCCGCGAGCTGACCTGCGCAGACTGGTCTCTGAGGGATCTGTGACCCAAGATCTCCTTTCAACTTTTTAAATATTTATTTTATTTATTTACATTCCAGTAGTTGAACCCTTCCCCCTACTCCTTCCCCCTTGTACTGTTCCTCATCCAAATTCTCTATCCCCTGCCTCCTAGAGGGTGCTTCTCTTCTCCCCTACTACCAGGTTTCCCCATTCCCTGGGATTTAGTCTCAAGGATTAGGTACATCTTTTCCCACTGGGGTCAGACCATGCAGTCCTCTGCTGTATATGTGCCAGGAGCCTCCGATCAGCCCATGTATGCTGCCTGCTTGTTGCCCAGTAATGGGGAGCTTCCGGGGTCTAGGAGGCTCCTAGTTGAGGATGCTAGTTTTCCTATGGGGTCACTCTCCCCTTCAGCTTCTTCAATCCTTCCCCTAATTCAACTGTAGGGGTTCCTGACTTTAGTCCAATGGTTAGGTGTAAGTATCTGAGTCTGTCTCAGTCCGCTGATGGTGGGGCCTATCAGAGGACAACCATGCTAGGCTCCTGTCTATAAGCATATCATGGCATCAGTAATAGTGCCAGGCCTTCATGCCTCCTCCACACTGCCCCCTCCTCAAGTTGGGCCTGTGACTGGACCAGCCTTTCCTTCAGTCTCTTCTCTATTTTTGACCCTGCAGTTCCTTTAGACAGGAACAATTCTGGGTTATTTATCCTGTTTCTCCCCTTGAGGCCCTGTCTACGTCCTTGAGGTACACTGTTCAAGTTCCCTCTCCCCAGTTTTGGACATTTTGGATAAGATCAACCACACTGAGTCCTGAGAGTCTCTCACCTCCTGCGTCTCTGGTACTTTCTAGAGGGTCCCCCCACCTCCCATCCCCAGAAGCTAAATATTTCCATTCATTCTCCTGGCCCTCTGGGCTTCTCCTTAAAACTTTTTTTTTTTTTTTTAATTACAGTAAAAGTCAGAAAGTAATCACTTTGTTGTAATTGTTTGCAATAGTTGTATGGTAAGGAGGTACACGTTTTTTGTTTTGTTTTGTTTTTGTTTGTTTATTTGTTTGTTTTCTTTTATTGGAAGCAATGTTTTTCTTCACCTATCTTGATTACAGTTTCCTCTCACTCTACTCCTTCCTGCTCTTCTTCACCTCCTCTCTCTGTTAGTTCTTTGCCTTCTCTGTCTCTGATTAAAAGCTAAACAGACTTTTAAAGTTTAATAATACAATAAAGTAGAATAAATAAAACAAAGTCCCCTCAGTGTCTCTGCCAATACAGAGTCTGACCAATACAGATGTGGATGCTTGCAGCCAAAGATCAGACTGAGCTTGGGGACCCCAATGGAGAAGTTAGGGCAAGGACTGTAGGAGCTAAAGGGGTTTGCAACCCCATAGGAAGAACAATATCAACAAACCAAACCCCCTAGATCATCCAAGGACTAAACCACCAACCGAAGAGTACACATAGGGAGACCCATGGTTCCAGGTGGATATGTAGCAGAGGAATGCCTTAGTAGGCATCACGGGCAGGGGAGCCCCTTGGTCCTATGGAGGCTCAATGACTCAGGGTAGAGGAATGCTAGGGTGCTGAGGCAGGAGTGGGTGGGCAGGTGGGGGAGCACCCTTATAGAGGTAGGGGATGGGCGACAGGATGGGGAATTGTGGAGGGGAAACTGGGAAGGAGCATAACAATTGTAGTGTAAAAAAATAAAAATAACCCACATAAAAATAAAGAAAACAAAAACTATCAGAATAAAACAAATAGAAGGAAAAGAACTCAAGAAAAGTGACAAGAAGCAGATGTGGACTCAAGGACCTATGTTTTCACATATTCAGGAATTACATAAAAAACAAGAAACTGGAACCAAATATATCCCCAAAGAATTTGTAGGATGAAAAGAGAGATGAAAAAATATATACAGTTTTTAGCTGGTAATATTTAATTGCTTTAATTGATAATATTAATTTAATTAATAATAAAATAAAACAAGTTCAATATTACAGAAGAGCTATGGCATGGCATTGTCAGCTTGTTAAGGTGAGTTCTAGGGCTCCAATTTAGGATCTTATGGTTCTCATGCAAGCACTTTATTGACTGAGCTTTTTTCCAGACCCAGTGTATTTGCTTTTGATAACATTCTACTCACTGAAAAAGCAGGATGAAATATGCATGTGAAATACAAAACATATTTAGAAGACCTTAGATTTTATAATAATAAAGTATTTCTTATAGTGTCAGGAGAGGGCTTGTCCTCACCTTAGTTTACTACAATCTCAATAAAGGCCTTTAAACAGGCATATCTCTCAAATAAATAGTAATTGTGTCCATAAAAGCACTATCTTGGAGTGACGGTATACACTGCAAATCATAGTACCTGAGATATAGAGGTAGGAGGATTAGAAGTTCAAGGTCAATCTCTGTTACATATAGAGTTGGATACCAATCTGATCTATAGGAGACTGTATGTCATATGCAACAAATATGAAAACCTATTTACAATGCAGAACAGACTACCAGATAAAGGAAAAAATCTCTAGAATCTTATTCAAAAGCAGCTGTTAGGTTCATAAGGGGACCTGTCTTTAAAGTATGTGTTGCACTCCTACCAAACCCAGACACTTGCTGATGCCAAGAAGTGCTTACTGACAGGACCTTGATGTAGATGTCTCCTGAGAGGCTCTGTCAGAGCCTTATTGATGCAGATGTGAATGCTTGTAGCCAAACATTGGACTGAGCACGGGAATCCCAATGGAAGAGTTGGGGGAAGGACTGAGGAGCTGAAGGGGTTTGCAACCCCATAGATAGAACAACAATATCAATCACCCACACCCCCCAGAGCTCCCAGGGACTAAACCACCTACCAAAGAATACACATGGAGGGCCCTTTGGCTCCAGCTACATATGTAGCAGAGGATGCCCTTGTCCAACATCAATGGGAGGGGAAGCCTTGGGTCCTGTGAAGACTTGATGCCCCAGCATAAGGGAAATGATAAAACAGTGGGGCAGGAGTGGGTGGGGGAGCACCCTCATGTAGGCAGGAGGAGGTGAGATGGAATGAGTGTTTTTTTGGGAGGAAACCTGGAGAGGGGATAACATTTGAAATGTAAATAAAAAGAAAATAAAAGTTACTTGAACTTTTTAAATACTCATGAGTAGAATTGGGATATATTGTGAGTTAGTATGAGGAGATAATATTTGTCTGAGAGTTGGTAAGTTCTCCAGTGAGAAAGCAATCATGGATGACCAGAGGTTTTACCTGTTAAGATCAGAATAATTCCTTCAAAATTGCTTTGCCTGAGAAAGATGTTGTTATTAAAATACGATTTACTAACTGAATGTCCACATACGTATTTAGAACTGAAATCAAGTGTTTATATGCAAGAAGAGGCAAATTCTAACTTTCAATATGAGAAATTTAAAGATGATATCTAAGGTCAGGGATTCTCCTCAGTTTCCTTTCAACTCTTACCTCTAAAGCTCATTGAAGGAGATATATTTATTTTTCATAGTCTCTCTATCATTTCCTTCATTATATACCTCTTGCTTCTTTATCTTCCTTTTCCTTCTCTTTTCCATTGATCTCCTTTTCTCATCCCTCTCCTCACTCTTTTCCTTATCTGTCTAAGCCCATTGAGTACCTGCTGGCCCAGAGGGTTTGCTCTATTTTTCTTTTTGAGTTGAGAAAGGAAACATTGCTGATCTAGAAACCATCTATTACTTAGTGAACAATTTACATGGTTAGCCTTACTAACAAGTTAGATAATTTTTCTTGGTCAACAGAGAATTAGCTGGGAAATGGACCCATTAACCACTCTGAAAATTCAGAATGCAAAGTATACTTGAATTCAGTTGGATAGCCAGACAGCTGATATCCTGCTGTATATGTTGTACTGACATTGATTAGAGTTTTCCTAAAAATAATAGCAAAGTTTAACAATGTAAGAATCTGAGGACTGTGACATACTGAGAGTTATGGTAAATGGTGATACTTTATGTGATAAAAATTATTTGTCTTCTCCTTAAAAATACATCTTTACAACATTGCAAATATTGTAAAATTTTCTATTTTTTTTTCCTCTACCATATTTGGTTGCTTGAGGAATATTATAAAGTATTTGAAATAAGGTATAATTTAGAAGAAATGAAATGTGGCTAACAGATTTTTGTTGTTGTTGTTGTTTGTTTGTTTGTTTGTTTGCAAGTTATCATGAAACCACATGCAACAGAATTTTACTAAGATCCTTCGGACTGGTGTGGACTGAGCCTACAGGCTTTCCTAACTGGGTAAGATCACAGCTTCCCTACTTCTAGTACAGTTATTTGAAGCACACTTCTCCCACTTAAGCCTGTGTGTAACATAAATTCATCCTTTGTTCATTTAGAATTTCCTTGATAAATCTTCATAGAGTATAAGTGTCATCCTGGTGGTCATGAGATTTAAAACTTCCATTACTTATTTTGGAGTTCTAAGCAATTCTGAATTACAGAAAAGTTCCATATCCTGATATTTCCTTAGGGAATTTAGAAGCCAGGTGAAAATCATTGGAAGAAAAGTAGTCTATGATGTTGGAGTCCCACATCATCATCAAAAGGGCATATTTGCTTGACCTGAGATAAGAGGATTAGCAAGTTCAAGGAGAGATTCCCATGTAAATGGTTAATTGTTGCCTGACTTAGTGTTGCTGGGTTTTGCACAGCTAGAGTCAGAAAATAAAAACCACATCTCTGATCAATTCACTTCACTTCCGCCTTTCCAAAAGTATTTTATGTACTGTAAAGGCATACACATATGATCTTTTAATGAATTTAAATAATGTTACTAAAATTAATTCAGCTACTGTAGTCTAAAAACATACAATAGAAGGTAAATTTATAAATGTGAAAACAATAATTCTTTGGCTAAGAGTGCTGACAGTTCCTCTAGGGTTGATTCAATTACCAGTACCTGCATGGCTGCTCACAACCATCTGTAACTCCACTTCCAGGTCATCCAAGTGCCTTGCTCTGGTCTCTCAAGATATGCAGCCACATGTGGTATATAGACATACATGCATATAAAGCACTCATACTCATAAAAAGAAAGGGAAAACTTGAAAACACTTTTGTGATGAAAAAACATTACCCTTTAAAAAAAAAGCAACTAAAAATTTAAAGATTGACATAAATATCGAGATCGAGAGAAATAGTCTTGCCCAGAGATGACCCTCCTACCTGATTGTCCAATAACAAATGTCCATCCCTAAAATCATATCATACAAGTAACATTAAACATTCTGAGCAGATTATATTTTCATATTTATACATATACATGTATGTATGTATGTATGTATGTATGTATGTATGTATTAAAGAAAAATGGCCATGAATTTGAGAAGCAGAAACAGGGACTGAACAGAGAGGTTGAAGGGGATAAAAGAGGAAATAAAATGGAAAAAAACAGTATTTTTTCTTTTCTTTTTTTTTTTTTTCAAATTAGATATTTTCTTTATTTACATTTCAAGTGCTATCCCAAAAGTTCCCTGTACCCTCCCCAGCCCTGCTCCCCTACCCACCCACTCCTACTTCCTGGCCCTGGCATTCCCCTGTACTGGGGCATATAAAGTTTTCAAGACTAAGGGGCCTCTTTTCCCAATGATAGCCAACTAGGCCATCTTCTGCTACATATGCAGCTAGAGATACAAGCTCTGGGGGTACTGGTTAGTTCATAATGTTGTTCTACCTATCGGGTTGCAGACCCCTTCAGCTCCTTGGGTACTTTCTCTAGCTTCTCCATTGGGGTCCTTGTGTTCTATCTAATAGATGACTATGAGCATCCCCTTCTGTATTTGCCAGGCACTGGCATAGCCTCACACGAGAGACAGCTAAATCAGGGTCCTTTCAGCAAAATCTTGCTGGCTAAGAACCAGTGTTAAGACACATCTAGAAATGTTCCAGGGCAAATACATGTCATGCAAGGAAGATGCATTTTTGTTTGCTTGTTTGCTTTTGTCTATGATGTTCAATTTTAGAAAATTACTAAAGATAGAATATAAAATTATTTTTGCCTAGACAAATTAACTAAAGTCAGAACTGTTATTCAGATATTCTGGTACTCAGCACACATTTGGTAGAATATTCTCTGTTCAGGAATTAAATAGGGGCAGATGGGCTACCTAAGCACCCATATTTCGAGGTACTTCTTGTATTTCCCATATAATGCTGATTTTCTTCTCCATTAATAACAGAAGGGATGCATTGTTCAACCTGGTTTTTGCAAATAAAAGACAGATAATTATGTATTGTTCTGGAGACTCGGTTTTAAAAATAAGAATTGAGTACTTATAATTGAAGTCGCATGTATAAATTCTTAAAGTTTAGCCTATAAGCAAGACAGAAAATATCCATAATGAAATTTCCTACTGGGTTATCAGAATATATTTCATGCAACTTTGCATTTTAAGTGGTTTCTTTTTTAAAGCTCTGGTTAGCTTTTAATTTAAATCTGAACAATTATCACTTGTTGCATATTTTGCCTAAAAATATCAGCCTATATTATGTTAGCTCACATCCAAACCTTGAGCTCTTAAATGGATGAATTTAACTCCTCCTTTAAAAAAAATCAATTCATGCAAATTTTATGAAAAACTAATTATTGTTTTTTTTTTTTCCCCCATACAGTGTACTTAGACAAGCAGTAATTGTATTGGTCTGTTTTCTGCTTTCTGAAAAGTTATGTACTTCACTGAATAATTACCTACACAATAATTAAATGTTGCTGATATGGTGCACTTATCCCCATTGTACACAAAAACATAAGTCTGTCTTCTTAGAAATCTGTCTCTGTCATGTCGGATAAGCTTACTGTCCATCATACAATTGGATTAGATACCTACTCAATTACACAAGAACACAGCATTATATTAAAAGACAAATACAATTTAATTTTAATTGCTGACAGCCTGTGAGTCCATATTTTTGTATAGATCAAAAGAACTAATTATTAAAAATTAAGCTCTAATAAAAACTTTTATGAATATCTGGATAACATGGCTGCCTGCCATGGACGCCACTCAGATGTGTGTAAACCATTCGGACAGCATCAAAATAGACACAGTTTAAATCAGAATAACATCTCATGCCACACTTGAGAAACTGTGACAATGCCGAAGTTATTTTAATTTCTGACTCTGATATACTTCTTATCTGAGCAGCTATTCATAAATGTAAGCCATTTGATGTAATGATACTGAATGTGGGCTGTTAGAAGCCTGGCCAAATATTGGCAATGGTTCTTCTCTGAACTTCTTAGGGGAGACTGAAGGATACCTGGTTACAGAGACAAGGCAGGACATTCAGGTAAAATGTTCCCACTTGAAGCAATTGTGGGCTGCTTACAAGCTGTCCAACAATGAATATTTGTGAGAGTCTGTGACTAATACAGGAATAGAGGTGTTCAATTGGCTCCTAAAGATAAGGCCAAATATTTCTGCCATGGAGTTCCTAAGTGGTCTCTAGGAGGAAATAATAGCCTCTCTTCAAACTCGAGTTTAAAGGATCATTTGACCTTTCATATGCATAGAATACCTCTAAGGCAGGCCATCCACAGTAGGAGATAAATACTGGGAATATCAGCCTAACAGTCTGTGCCAATGATCCTAATAACAAGGTGAAATCCATGTGGAATAATCACCATGCTTTGTGAAATAGAACTACAGGAATACTGAAGAATGAAATGAAGTAAACATGACAAACACTTACATATAAAATTTTTCCAAGTATGTGCTATGATGCATGTGTGTGTGTATGCATGTGTGTGAGTTCATGCATGTTTGTGTGTATGTGCAAGTACATGTGTGTATATACAAACCCAACAGTGTGTATAAAGTATGATTTAGGAGCATGTGATGTAACATACATATATGCCCTCACAACATAAATGTCTTCTCCTTTTAGTCTTTTCTTTAACTCTAATTTTGAAAAGCAAGTTGTTGAAACAAATATCTTAGAATAAACTGCATCTATGTATAATATCTGATTGCTATTTTCAAACTATCTAATCTGTTGCCATATAAGGAAATACCTACTTTACCCCTCATGTTTCTTCATGTCCATTGGTAATACCTCTGCCTGCTTTGTCCCAAAAGATTCTTCCATATTTTTTATATTGCTCTTATTTTTCTATAGGGTCACATCTAGAGTCATTATAGATTCATGTGGATTTGCTATAACATTTATAGATGCCATTACTAATTTTATATTCATTTATTTGTTTTGTTCCACCTAGTTCTTGTCAGATTTTTATCTATTTGGATGCAGAATGTCTCCAGGAGGCCCTTTGTTCAAGGCTTGTTCCAAAATTTACTTCTCCTGGGAAAAGGTGCAACATTTGGATGGTGGGACCTATGTGAGCCTTAAGTCACTGGGACCATATGGCGAAAGGATATGGGACCCAGGCTTTTCTTCTCTATTGTGCTTCCACTCACAGGTAAGTGATTTTTAAATTCACCACTATACTTCTAACATGTGCTAATTTACCATAGGATTCAATAAAATTCATTCCTGAACCTATGAGTCAAATAAACCTTTCTTCTTTATTTGCTGATTTGACTTGTGTGTCTGTTACATCAACGTGCAACTAATGTGTGGGCTGTCTGTGCCATTGTATTAACAGTTGATTTTTATTAATTTATGTATCCTGTTATATGCTATATAAGCAGTGTGCATATTCAGATAACTGAATATATTTTTAAAAATACTTCTTATTTTATTTAATGTTCTCTATGAAGAACTGTAAGGGAGGGACACAAATTTAAATATGTTTCTTTGAATTTTCAGTCTGGCCAAAAAACAAACAAGAAAAATCAATGAAATGATTCCTAATGATGTTCTGCCATGTGCACTGGCAAGTGCTTTGTTTCTTCATAAACCTTCATGTCCCTTCATACCCTTCATAGAGGTTTCTTCCAGCAGCAGATTGGAGCAGGTGCAGAGACCCAAAGCCGGATATTATGAGAGAATGAGTCAAAATAGGGGTCATTATCAGATTCCTTCCCATAGACATCAGGGAACACCAAGGAAGAGTGGGAGGAAAGATTGTAAGAGTCAGAGGGGTGGGAGACACCAGAACATGGCCCACGGAATCAACTAACCATACCTCCCATGGATTCACAGAGACTGAAGTAGCAAGCAAAGGGGCTGCATGGGTCTGCAACAAGTCCTTGGCTTGTGTATGTTCTGGCTGTTACCTTGGTATTCTCGTGGGACTTGTCACAGTGGGAGTGGGTATGTCTCTGACTCTTTTGCCTGATCATAGAACTCTTTTCCTTCTATTGGGCTACCTTGAGGGAACCTCAATATGAGGTCTTTTGCCTTGTCTTGTATCTTATTTTATCCTCTATGCTTGCTGTCTCCTGGACCCTGTTCTTTTCTGAAGGGAAATGCAGAAGTGGATCCTAGAGAGAGGGGATGTAGGGGTGTGGCTGGGAGGAATGGAGAGAGGAGAAACCGGTCTGAATATATGTTGTCTGAGAGAAGAGACCATTTTTCAGATAAATAAAATAAATTATGAAATCATTATAAAACATGTTATAAACATGTTTTCCTTACAGAACTGAAATCCTTTCCTAAATTATAGTGAAAAATGTTCAACTGAACTTCAGAAATTACTCAGTGGTTAAGAGCACTGGCTACTCTTTCAGAGAACTGGATTGTATTTTCAGGTCCCACAAGGCAGCCCAGGACCTTCTGAACCTTAGTTCCAAAGAACACAGTGCCCTCTTCTGGCCCCTCTAAGCACTGCCCACACTTGGCACACAGACATTCCAGCAAGCAAAACATTCATACACTTAAGTAAAAAACAAATGAGCCTTTCGGGCCTCACAGAGACTGAAGCATAAATGAAAGAACATAAAAGGGCTGGACCAAGCTCCACTACCTCCCGGCAAACATGCAGCAGTTGTACAACGTGGTCTTAATGTGGATCCCTGAACAATTGGAGCAGGGGCTTATCCAGACCCCTCACATGCCTGTGGATCCTGTTCCACTAACTGGACTGTCTTATCTGTCCTCTGTGAGAGGGTGTAATTAGTACTGAGGAGACTTGAGGTGCCAGGGTGGGTTGGTTTCCTGGGAGGGACCTCCTCCTTCTCAGAGGTGAAGGAGAAGAGGGATGGGGAGAGGGGCCTGTAAAGAGTGGGTAGCAGTTTCTATGATCTGGATGTAAAATAAATAAATAATAAATATTTAAATTAAACTAAACACCTCAAAAAAGGAAAAAAATCATACCAAATACACGTTTAAAAAACTCTCCTATATTATGTTTCAAGAGCTTGAGACTTTTTTTCTTTTATGTTAAAGCTGTGATTCTCTCTGAATGCAAACTACCTAAGTTGAAAATATTACATATAAGAGCTTTGATGCTACTTTAAAAGTAGACATATAATTGTTCCACAGTGTTTTTTGGGATTATTTCCTTTCTTACTTGAGGTGTCTTTGTTTATATGCATGAGACTTTACCGGGTGCAATGTCTATCTCTTTGGTTGAAGTAAGCCTGTCCTGTTCCTCACCGAGAGTCTTTGATAAACCTTAGAAACACTCCAATATGAATCCTTCAAATTTTACTATTTTTTAAAAACAAAATTTTGCAATTCCATACTAATTTTAAGATGTCAAGCTAAACATTTTTCTTTTATCTTAAATTCTTGGACTATTTCTCACACGTATGTAATGAATTTTGCTCATTTACACCCCTGATTATTCTTCCACATTTCACCCCCTCCCCCACTGGAACTCTTTTTCTTTCTGGAAAGGCTCTTCTCTATAATGGGATGTGTGTGTGTGTGTGTGTGTGTGTGTGTGTGTGTGTGTGCATGCTTGAGTGCATACACCTGTGCATATATGCATGTGTGATTTAGTTTGATTAGAATTGTTAACATAAAAATGTGTTGAGGTTTTTATATACAGGAACACCTTTCATCTATTTTTTTCACAAATACTGTAGTCTGTTTATTGGAATTTAATGAATCAACATATTAGTTTGAGAATAACTGTCTTCTTTAAAAATATTGAGTCTTTTGTTTTTGGTCCATTAACCCAGTATATCACTGCATTTATTTAATTCCTATTTAATTTCTCCCAGCAATGCTTTTTAAATTTTAGTACACTAGTCCTTTTTAGAAAAACAATTATTTCTATTTTTCTGTCTTTCAAATGATATCTTAATTATATTTTTTAGTTGTTTCTTGATAAGTCTGTAGAAATATGCTGGATTTTTACAATAATGGCATATGTTTATTGAATTGGTAAACATATTTAGAGCAGCTTTTTCTTTAAAAAAGAAATAACATAGCATTTTATACATAGATGATAATGTGGTCTGTTGATGGCCAATTTATTCCCTTATAAGTAGGAATGCCTTTTTTTTTTTTTTGAAATCATATCAATGTGCTTCTCCCATACCTTGTGAAGGAACAGTGAGAACTTACACCATTGATTTGTTGATAATCACACATACACACATACACACCACACACACACATATGGATCACCTCAAGGCTGGCTCAGTAGTTAAAATTTTATTCTTTTTGACTTTAGAATTCAGTTCCCAGAAGCCAG
>LR750335.1:40948-255687 GCA_902729485.2 Mus minutoides
TTTTTTTTTTTTTTGAAATCATATCAATGTGCTTCTCCCATACCTTGTGAAGGAACAGTGAGAACTTACACCATTGATTTGTTGATAATCACACATACACACATACACACCACACACACACATATGGATCACCTCAAGGCTGGCTCAGTAGTTAAAATTTTATTCTTTTTGACTTTAGAATTCAGTTCCCAGAAGCCAGGGTAGATAGCTCACAGCCACTTCAACTCCAACACCAGTTGATCCAACACCTCTCACCTCCCAGGGTTGCTACACTCACACACATGTACACAAAAATAATTGCACACACACTTTTCTTCTTACATTTCATAAATCTGTATTATTCCCATAAGTTCCCTTCATTAACACTAGGAAATTCCACTCAACTTTATTCGATGAGTTCTTATTCCCAATTGATAGCGGACATTATCAGTGTTATGGCATTTAATATGCTGATTATTTATTTTTAATTTTGTAAGTGTATCTATCTGGAGTGAATAATGTGTATTGTCTACTTAAAATAGACTTTTTAGAAGAACAGTTGGATTTGGAGGAAGCTGAAAACTACTTCAGAATTTATCCTACACACCAAATAACAGTGTTTTTTTTTTTTAATTAATATCAAAAGTATTAGCTTTCATTTATTATTGTTACAAATAATACTGATACATTTCTACTATTAACTAAATCCAATATTTTTTTTGTTTTAGGGTTTACTTACCGTCTTTTCACTTCTCTGTGGACTCTGAGTTTCCTTTGTTATTCTGCCACATTGTGCTCCTTCTGCCTGCAAATATTCCTCTGGCTTCTCATGGTTTTAATTTCCTTGCCAGTTCTGAGAAGTACTCATCAAATACCATTATGTCTCACTGGAATTTTTCTTCACTTGTTCTCTTGATTAGGTTGGAGTAAGCATAAAAGTCATTGAACCTGAGAAACCTTCCAGAACCTACCTTATGAATGTTCTCATTTGAATTTTACGAGTGATATTTAAAATAGCCTTTTACAGTTCCTCAGAAAATTGGACATAGTACTACTGGAAGATCTTGCAATACCTCTACTGGGCATATATCCAGAAGATGTTCCATCTGTAATAAGGACACATGTTCCACTATGTTCATACCAGCCTTATTCATAATAGCCAGAAGCTGGAAAGAACCCAGATGTCCCTCAACAGAGGAATAGATACAAAAATTTGGTACATTTACACAATGGAGTACTACTCAGCTATTAGAAACAATGAATATATGAAATTCCTAGGCAAATGGATGGATCTGGAGGGTGTCATCCTGAGTGAGGTAACCCAATCACAAAAGAACTCACATAACATGTATTCACTGATATGTGGATATTAGCCCAGAAGCCTAGACTACCCGAGATACAATTTACTAAACACATGAAACTCAAGAAGAATGAAGTTCAAAATGTGGTCTCTTCGCCCCTTCCTAGAATTAAGAACAAAACACACATTGAAGGAGTTACAAAGATCATGTGTGAAGTTGAATCAAAAGGATGGACCAACCAGTGACTGCGGCTGCCAGGGATCCTTCCCATAATCAGCCACCAAAATAAACACTATTGCATATGCCAGCAAGATAATGCTGAAAGGGCCCTGATATAACTGTCTTGTGGGAGGCTATACCAGTGCCTGGCAAACATGGAAGTGGATGCTCACAGTCAGCTATTAGTTGGAACACAAGACTCCCAAGGAAGGAGCTAGAGAAAGTACCCAAGTTGCTGAGGGGTCTTAAACCCTATAGGTGGAAGAATAACATGAACTAACTAGTACCTCCAGAGCTCAGGTCTCTAGCTGCATATATAGAAGAAGATGGCCTAGTTGGCCATCATTGGAAAGAGAGGCCCCTTGGTCATACAGACTTTATATGCCTCAGTACAGGGGAATGCCAAGGTCAAGATGTGGGAGGGGGTAGGTAGGGGAGCAGGGCGGGGGATGGGGGAGGGTATAGGGAAATTTCTGGATAACATTTGAAATGTAAATGAAGAAAATATCTAATAAAAATTGAAAAAATATAACCTTTTAAAAACTATGAAATATACTTAATTATATGTTGTTTCTGAATTGGGTGTCTCTTTTAAGAACTCAAAAGCAAGGATGAGCCACCAAAACCAATGACTAGATGTCTAAAAGAATTTTTCGGGCTGTATTTGCAAATAGGGCTGACATTTGGACAGTGTGATGGTTTGTATATGCTTGGTTCAGGCAGTGGCACTATTAAGAGGAGTGGCCTTGTTGGAGTAGGTGTCTCACTCTGGGTATGGGCTTTAAGAGCCTCATGATAGCTGCCTGAAAGTTAGTCTTCTCCTAGCTGCTTTCAGGTAAAGATGTGGAACTCTCAGCTCCTCCTGCACCATGCCTGCCTAGATGCTGCCATGCTCCTACATTGATGAAAATGGACTGATCCTCTGAACTTGTAAACCAGCCCCAACCAAATGTTGTCCTTATGAAAATTCACAAGTCTTATTTAGTAATGAAACTTAAAAATTCCTCATATTAGTTACAATATGGAAGAAACTCAGAGGCTTTATACTCTGTAAATTAAGCCACTGAAGACATTAATGAACTGTTGAAGTTAATGATTTATTCAGTATGGGCTATTGGTGAGGCTGGTAATTTGATGGGTTCAAGGTGCTGGGGCGAGGGAGGTCTTGAGAGTGACTTGCTAAGGGACACAAAAGATCCTTTCCCATTTAAGAACTAATTTTAGATTTGATTATGGTAATGGCACAAAACTTTGTAAAACAAGAGAATAATTGTATCAAATAATTTTAAAATTGGTTCATTTTAGTCAATGTAACTTTTTCTCAATAAAATAAAGGGATATATGTAAAACAAAGCAAAAATTAGAAAATGTGACAAATAATAGAAAAATATTGAAAGTTTATAGGTGTAATAATTAAGTTATAGGTTTGGGTGTAAAATTTATTTTTTTGAAACAATGTCTGAAATAAAACACCACTTTTGCAACTTATTATAATTTTTGTCTTTATTCACATTTGCTTTACCTACCCACGTACTATGGAGGTATAGATTATGATAATATTTCAATTCATCTTGCTAAAAATTTTTATAACAAAAGTATCCACTAAGTTTGTAGAAACATTATTAGCTATTACTTATGAAAACTTTTATTAAAAGGGGTATTCAAGGAAATGATTTCAATACTTAAGCAATATAATGATCAGGCTGGACATACAGCTCAAGGGTAAGAGGAAAGTTCAGTACTTTCCTATTATTATCATGTCCTTTAGCACTGATGCCTACTCCTATGAAACAAAGGTCAATTGTGCCAAATTTTAAGTAAATATTGTCCTGTTTGTTGCGATATTAAGCCCACTTTAATTTAGCCAGATAAAGAAAAATGACACCTGAATGTATTGCATGTTTTGTTGAAAGTTTTAATAAGTATAACACAGAAAAATTAATAACTGGAATTATATTGATCTCTTATTTTTGCTGATGAACCAAGGCTTCTCATAAAAATTGCAAGATTTAATAAGATTTTGTTAGATGGTTGGATAAAAGTAAAGTACAAAAGCATCCAGAACCTTCTTTCAACTCATACAAGCCCAAGTCCTGATGAATAATCTCATTCACAGTGATAAAACTCTATAAATAATTTGCAAAAGGAACATATTATGTAAAATATACATACATTAAAAATATCAGATTTTCAAAATATATAATATATATAAATTCAATACAGTTCTTTCTGAAACATGAACGAAAGGGTATTTTTATAGAGCATTGGGTAATATTCCTCTTAAAATTCAAATAAAAGAAGAAACAACAGGAATAACCTGGTGGTTGCTGGTTGCTTTTGCTGTATTTGTTGTTTTTCAAGTGGTCATGCACAAAGAGGTAAGAGGTAGAAATTGGATATCCTGTCAGAACAATCAAACTCGCCCAATGGAACTCAACGTTCCTAACCAGCAGAAAGTAGTCTAGTGATATCAATACCCCACCTTTCTTCTAGCTTGATTTCTCTCCTACCTGGTGTTTGGGGTTGGAAGGGTAGAATATAGTTAGAGAGGTTAGTAGAAAAACAAACCCACAAAGTAGCTAAAAGTCCAGTTAAAGATAGAGATATGTGATCTTGACCTACTACCAGCCTTGGGGGAAGCAGAGCTTCTTCCTCATCACCAAGTGTTATCAATCCAGTTGTTTCTATTACACTGTGAACAGGCATAGAAGCTCTTAAAAAGGTACAAAACTGATTTGTCTTTTTTGCCTCCATGCTCACATTAGTCCACACCCAAAAGATACCCTGGTACAATAGTGACACAAATCTTCTAGAAGCAACTAAATACTAACTGGAATTAAGGACCACTGTAGGAGATAAAATTCATCCCTGATACTGCCAGGTCACCAAGAACTTGAGTATAGATAGACCATAGACCTAGGGCAAAAGCAAGTATTATCAATCTCCTAAAGGACCATTGCCATAAAATGGCTTGTACCAACATTCAGTACTCATGGATCTATGATGTTGTCAGCCATCATCAGAGAAGCCTCCTCCTGCGGTAGATAAAAACAAACACAGAGAAGCACAATATACAGAGAACATGCAGAGAGTGAGAGACCCTGGTACACTCAGTCCTAAGTGGAATGCATATACCAATTACCTCCCTTGAGGGTGCAGGGAAATCTGCAGAGGTGGACGCAAAGAGATTGCAAGAGTCAAAAGAGATGGAAGATACCAACAGAGCAAGCACTTCTAGATAAAGCAGGACTTATGCACACAGGAACTAACAGATGCCATGGCAACATGCAAAGACATGCATAAGACTTGCACAGGTTTAGGCCAGATGAGGTCCAATGCTGAGAGGGGAAGTGGACACAAGGACCCATCCCTAACCCAGATGCTAGCTCTAATTGATAACTGTTAACTAAGGAAACATTAGTTTTCTCTAATAGAGTCTCACTGGATATACAAACCACACTTACAGGCCCCAGCACTATATGACCGACACAAAATAAATTCAATAAGAAATTTTGAAGTTCTTTTTTTTTTGTCTCATAATGTTTTATCTGGGCATTTATTCTTAAATGTACAAGTCTTTTCATTATGTATTATGGTTTCTAATTTTGCTTTTGTAAAATTTCTGAGTGTGTGAATGTGTTGTCAGTGTTATGTATTTCCTCCATTGGTTTTCCCCCTTTGGAATTTTGTTTATTTTGTCCTATTCTTGTTTTGTATTGAGAACCTAATAAGTTTGATCTCAGACAGGTGAGTACAAAATCTCTGTGGTATAACTGTGCATAATGGGAAACAATTTGAAATAAAGTGAACACAAATATATATGTGGTTTACATTCTGGGATTGTCATACTGTATAAAATTATATACAAACTAAAAAAAGTCTGCTGGAAGACAGGAATAGTATATACATGAAATACTATTGAAGAAGAAAACCAATATTAAATGAAAGATGATGATGGATAGATAGATAGATAGATAGATAGATAGATAGATAGATAGATAGATACATAGATACATAGATACATACATAGATACATACATATATAGATTAATAGATCAATCGATCAATTAATAAATAAATGTAGACACATAGATAGATACTATGTGTAAGTTCTTACCTTACTATATGTGTTTGTGCATATACATCACAATAGATAAGTGTCTTCATATTTATCAATACATCCATGGAATTATATATAGTAAAAAGTTACAGTAGAAGAGATGTTGAAGAATATACGACTGTTCATGTAAGCAAAGATAAGCACTCATTTTCTGCATTGTTCATATATTCAAGAATTTTGTAAAGTTGTAGTATTTTCAAGTTAAGATGATGTTGAACCTGACAGTTTCATGCCTTTTACCTCAGTAGTTCTGTAGTAAAACTTCTGAACTCTTAGAAGCTACCTAATTTCACTGCATGTGCTCTGAGCAGGTTGAGCCTCCTCAAAGCCTATTTCTTCATTAAATTCCTCCTGCTACTCCAATGATAACAGAAACCTTTTACTCTTTCCAATTCTTGCCCAGTTTATCCAAAGTCTGATGAAGGTTTGCTTTGTCATCTCTCGTGCCATACTGTCTTGTGTCTCTCTGTTCTTTATGTATGTTTATTAAATGTTGCCCCTCAACATCACCCTGATTCACACCAAATCAATACACTTGTGGTGCCATATCATACATTAAAATCCCTGTTGATTCTTTGATTACTGTACTTCTTTCAAATAAAATAGTCCATGGACCCCATTTCAGCATTCCATGTCATTCACTCATCTAAACTACTATTTATTTGCAAGTTAAAAGATTCAAAACCAGCCTTATTCATTGATCCATTTCTGGTAATATTCATTGAAGGTCAGAGGGGTTTAGTAATAAAGATGTTTGTGGAAACTATGTTTATAATAGCAAATATCTGAACAAGATAGAAAAATCATAAAATAAAATTTTTAAAAGACAGTAAAATGTTGTAGATGGCGATAAAAGCTCACAGTAAAAGTAATGCTTATCCTTAAATTGAGAAAAAAAAAAGACTTCAAAACACAGTAATTGTTAAATTGATGGAGTTGTATATTCTGCAGCACTGCAGATATATAATTTGTAAGGAAATGTTGTAATTAGTTTCACAGGGTGGTTTCTTAGAATATTCTTTATGAATGAATGATGGTATCACTGCCAAGGCCAATTTGTAAAAAGCAATTTAAAGATACTTTAAAGCAAAGAAAGAAGTCGGGTGGTGCATGCTGTTCAGTTGGGGTGGTTTATGTAAAAACACAACTTGTTTTCCTAATAGGCAGGCCACATTCTCCATGGAAGCATCACGAAGTTTTGTACCCTTAGTCTGAACTTTGTGTTGATTATTGATTACAGTCACTCGTGACTTAGAAAATAGATTTCCTTATGCTTTTGTTCTACAGTATGCCCTGTTACCAGTTAAATGCAAACAGTACGTGCCATTTACAATAGTCTATAAAAGGTTCAGAGATAAATCCAAGTGATGCTAACCCAATAGCCTTTTGCAAACGTTGCTGTTGTTTTCTAGAAAAAAATAATGTGTAATAAATAGAGCACCAATGTTACTGGTCTCTATCCCACTGGTGGTATTGATGTTGCAAAATTATATCCAATAAAGTGCAAGAAGGGATTTCTGTTGGATCTGAGGATTTTCATTTCCATGATACTAAGGATAGAAGCAGCCAGTAACTTCTCTTTCTACTTTCTTCTTTGCTTGAGCGTAAATATAAAGCCTAAAGCTTTTAAAGAAGCCATGAGAGAGGGACCAAGGGGACTACAGATATTAAACAGAGATTTGCTTATGTAATTTAAAAGTATTAAAAATTATATGTGCCTCAAAGGAAAACGGTAGGGTCTCCAGATAGTCAAATCACTTGATCTAGTAAATAATAAATATATTTAGTTAATTAAATAATGTGGGCAAGTGTATTCTCATGGTAAATATGCAAACAATATGAAAGTATATTTAGTAGAACATACTATTAAACTGTCCTAACCTCGTTGAAAGCCCCTGTCAAAGGGAATCAGTATAAGTGGAATACTCTTTTATTTTAAATTTTCTGTTTAGTTACTATAAACACAATATTGAGTATGCATGTAGAACATAATCATATGGTTTAATTTTATATTGTTTAAAGAGAAATGATGGCATATGTCCTATTTGTCAACATTATTTTATCACTTATAAATGATATCTCACATGTATTCATACAGTATTTCTTTATTTTAATTTGCTATTTTATAAGCCATAGTAGAGACTATTCAATAGTTTTGCTATTGAAATGTTACTATATTATAATTTCAAGTGTATGAGCTTTCATGCATATGTGTAAAATTGTGTGTGACTAAATGTATAGTAATATAATTTTAAGTGGATGAGTAGATAAGTAAATTGTGATTTTTGGTAGTTATAGTCAAATTGTCCACACATTTTTACTGGTAATAGATACTATGTTTTCCTGGCAATTTAACTAAAATTAATACTGTCAACCATTTCTAGTTATATTCTGAAAAAAATGTAGTAAGCAAAATAATTCATTTAATTTGCATATCCTGATTACTCATGAATCTTTTGATTGATTAATTAAAATTAATATTTTATTTTATTGTGTATCAGCATCATCACTGTTGTTTTCTCAGTGTGATTGCTTGTGTCTGTATTTATTAGCACGTCTACATGTTTTTATGATGCAGGTGCATGCCTGTCTTCATGCTTATGGAATGCAGAAGCCAGAGTCTCACCCTACCACTTTTTTTCAGTTTAAGTTCCTCAGGAATTACCCTAATGGTTTAATTGTTCTCTCCCTGCTCTCTCTCTTTCTCTCTGTCTCTGTCCCTCACTCTCCTTTTAAAAATGTTCTTACTTTTTGAGACAGGGTCACAGTATCTTACAAGTACTTGATGTTCCCCTGTTATGGTAAGGTACCTGCCTAGTGACTTCAGGAATCTGTCTGGGTCTGTTTCCCAGCATTGAGATGTAAATTTGAGTCAGCATGGCTAAGTTTTTACACAGGCTATGGTAATCAAAATCAGCGACCCATGTGTGCACAAGGACCTGATTCATTAAACCAGGTTCCCAAGTCCTTATTGTCTGTTTTTCAGGTGGAGATACATATTTCATCTAAATCTGCAGATTAAGTGTTTTATTTATTTATTTATTTATTTATTTATTTATTTATTTACACATTTCTCATTAAGGCTTTAAATTGTACATAGCTTGTTGATTTTTAACAAGCATTTGGGTCCCTTGTCAGCTTAAGCAACCTTGTTCTGATGACTAACTTCCTGAATATTTATTCAAAGTTTCTTACACAAGATTTGATATCTTTATTGTTCATACTTTAGGTATCTGTGGAATATGTTGCGTGTATTATTTAACTGAGGATTCTAACTTTGTTTTGTACCTATATTTTCAATCCATTTCTGGATTAATTTTTAAGCCTATGGCATTTTTTAAGTCCATGAAATATTACTTTTTCTTTATTGTTTCATGTGCATTTGTGTGCTACGACATCATCAAGTATTTCTGAGATCCAGAAAATTATAATTAATGAGACAACACACTTGTGGGTCGTTAACATACATAAGTATTGAATGAATTTTATTAAGAAATACTGGATAATGATCGATCTGGCTAGAAATATATTTGGTTTCCTCATTACTCTTTATCTTTCCAGAAGATTTTGCTCTTTTGATCTATGAGTTTGTATCCATAAACTGTAGATAGAATTGCCAGTACTTTTAAGATTTGCACTAGGACTCTAATTGTTATTTCATGAAATATACTTTCATTGATATATTTTCCCCATATGCTTAAATGGCCTTATAGGAGACATATTAATGGTTCCTTTGTGTTTTTTTATATCTTATTCTGTATATTTTTGGTCTTTTGAATATTTACATGTATCTTTTTTATCTGCATTTCCCTATTGTTTTACAGAATGACAGTGTGTGGTAAGAACTCTTAGTAATGCTACTGAAGCTCTTCTTTTTGGCTTTTGACTCTGCTGTGTCTTAGTGTAGAGTTTTTAAGCATCATTCCTTTGTCGTTCAGCGTTCAGCGTGTCTCATTATCCAGCTGTGATGCACAGTGTTATTCTTTGTGGTGCATTATTTTTTTTAATTTTAAGAAGTAAATTTTCTCATCTGTCCAAGTTTAGTGCTGTTTCTGAAAAAAGATTCTGATTTCCAATATTGTATGGGACAGTTGTCATTCCTATATCCTAGGGAACAGTTGGTCTTCCTTTTCTGTGAGTAGCTGTGACCAACTTTTATTGCCCCTTGCTGTGTTCCCCGGCACATGGATTACAGAATTGCCTGCACGCCCAGCTTTTATGTGTATGTGAGGATCAGACTCAAGCTCTGCTGCTAGTACAGCAAACACATTGCCAACTGGGCCACCTCTTTCCATGTGCTTGCTGATTTTTAACTGTGTCAATATTTGTGTTTGAGATCCCGTGTAGACTTCCTTTCAAGTACTTTTCCTATTGACTGAAAACTGCTTTTGTTGAATATAAGTGTTTTACAGGATTGTTGGGAAATGGAACAAGCTAGTAATTTGACTATGAAAGCCACTAAGTCCCGAACTAATAATACTACCAGTTTTTACCCTAGATGAAGATAGATTCAGTCAGAGAAAATAACATTCTGTTGTTTAGTTTGAAATGGGAAGAAACTGAGGCTTCAATCCCGCCAGCTGGACTTAGCAGGAAATATTTCTACAAACATGCTAACAGTAGCCAGAGACACTTGTACAGCTCTTCATTTCCATTGTCCCAGAGGACGTAGACTCAGTGAGACCTGCCATCAGAGTCATTTTGAGGATTAGGATATTGGAACCATGGAAGCATGCCTACTTTAGAAAGTAAACACCCAACATTGCCCATATTACTTCAGCATCCAAATGGTAGTTAAAAAAAAAAAAAAAAAAGATCTCCACTCATACCAGATTGCTTTTTCTCCAGGTTAGCTGCGAGAGTTAAAGTCACTATATGTAAAATACTCAAATTAGTACTTGTTCCATATTGCTTGCTTATAGAGTGATCTTTTTCCTTATACCATTTCAATGGGTGGACCATCATGTCATGAACACTTTTTTTAAAAAAAAATATTAAAATTGAGGAGCACTAATTAGCTATAAAATTGAATACCGAAAACATTATTTTTGGAAGAAAATGAGAACATGGGGCGGATCCATTCTACCAACTTTTATGACTGAGACTGATCTCTTAACCTGAATTATACCCCAATGAAACCTTTAAACTGCACCAGCTTAAGGATGTAGCATAAGCACTGAGAAAGCAAATCTGGCTTCTCAAGCTCAGTCCTGTAAACCATCTCATCTAGATGCAAATACAGGTGGCTGATAATTCTGTTTCTAGATTAGATTTTATAAACGTAAGTGTTTGTGATCAAACGAGAATTTTCACGTGATATAAAGGAATTCACGGTTTGCGGAACAGCATTGGATATCTACTCGAGAGAGCCGGAGAGGCTCTCACCGCAAAGCAATGACTTACACAGACAACCACAGAGACAGACCTTTTACTGGGAATAAAAATGCATTTTCTTTACTATCATTTTGAACTTTCTAAATTTTTTACAGGCGAGGGTCAGATTAGGAGTCTGCAGAAGAGATTCAGTGTCTTGATAGAACTGATTCATTTCTTCCATGGTTGATTTGAGTCATTTTTCTACAGTAAACAGAATAAATAGGCCAATAGTGCAGAAGGCTTGCCATGAGAGCATCGTCCTGTCTAACCTAGACTAATGTGTTAGCTTCTAATCCATTTTATGAGTTTAACATATAGAATCGTTTGAAAATATCAACTGGATTTCCAATTTGCCAGGTCCTTTTTTTTCCTGACAGTCATCGTCATTTTGATTATACCAAGCACTTAAAATAGAATAAGATAAACTCTAATAATTTTAGAGTGTAGACAATATACATACATCACCTATTTCAGAGAGCATGTGTATCTCTTTATTCTCCCCAATAATGAGGTAGGAAAACAACAAAACTATTTTTAAACATTTAAGAACAAAGGATTCTGGGCTGCTTCTGCTCACTGGAGATGAGATGCCAGGAATGAGAGTTTCATTCACCTATTTAAAAGCTGCATGACTTTAGGCAACTTTTGTAAACCCTCTCTGCCAATTTCTCTCCCAGCCTGCGAAGCACAGATAACAATACCAGTCACTCCACTGGGCTGGGGGGAGCAGGAAACGTAGACAAAGCACATGAGCAAAGTGAAAAGAATGGGGGCTGAGTAAATGTTAGGTATGATAATTTTGCTTGTATGCATTAAGCTCCATTCATTTCCACATTTTACAATAAGGATAATGGACACGTTTGACACATGTTAAGCAGATTTTGTTTTGACAAATACTTAAAGCTGGCAAGGAAATATCATCCAAAAGATGGATTTGGTTTTCTGTCTATTTTTTGTTCACCTATAAACCAATGTAGTGTAGAGAACTAAAGAAGAAAACAAACCTTTTAATTTGGTTTTCAGGTTTAATCAAGCCTATGAAAATTAGGTCATCCTTCTGGAAAGGGAAGGTATGTCTAAGGCAAATAAACAATTGATTAGCAAGTCAATAGAAACATCAACTCTTTCATTGTGTGATCTTCTTAATTGCAAGTTAAGGTAGTCATGATCAAAGAAAGGTAGAATTTAGGTTTAGAAATTTTTCTTATCCTTAATTATAATACAGAAACATGCATACTTCCTCACTTGCCATCATAAACAGGCAAGCTGTGCCTCACATTCAGTTCATGTTGATTGGATCCTTTGATTTTGATTGTGTTCTTTCTGTTGTTTTCATTCTTTCCAAATGGAATTACTGAATACTAAAGCTTTAAGAAGAGCTAATGATTTTGTCTACATCCACTGACTTCATTAAATGTCAGGCATATAAATAATTTCTTTTCCATGTTTTTTTTAATTTTTAAGCAGTTATGTGTGGATAGCTGGTTTTCTATAGAATTTGACTAACTGCTTTTCATAGTATCTTGATAGCACAAACTTTTATTTGATCTTCTTAAATTTTCGTTGTCAGGAATATTTATTATTGATAGATGATAACTAGCTTCTTCATTATAGTTTTAAAACTTGAGTTTGTGACAACAGAGTCTAAAATCTGTCAGGATGATTTATACCAATTCACTATACAAACTGCATTTGCCACAGAGAACATCAAAAACAATTGAGTTTGATGAGTAGGGTTAAACAGAAAGGTTTTCTTAAACACAGTTTTAAACCTTACCATTTCTTTAAAATTTAATCTTTACAACATGAACATGAGTATTATGGAGACATTTAAAACATATATTGTAATTATTTCATCAAAACTATATACACTTAAAAGAAAAACTGCAGGGGTTTGAGATATAGCTTAGCATTTATAAGTGTTGCTGCTCTGATAGAAGCCTCTAGTTCAGTGCAGAAAACCTATCTCCTGGCTCACAATCATGTACATTTTTTCCAGGGTATCTGACACACTCTTCTGACCTCTGCAGACATCAGATACATAGGAGGCACACAAACATACAGTCAGGCATAGCTCTCAACCAAGCAGTGTGAATACACAGACAAACACACACAGACGCACAAACACACACACATACACATATGAAAAAAGTGCTTCTGCCTGGGAAGTGGTGACACATGCCTTTTATTTTACCACTTGGGAGACAGAGGCAAGTAAATCTCTATGAAGTAAAGACCATCTTGGTCTAAAGAAAGAGTTGTAGAACTCCCACGGTTGTTACACAGAGAAATTATCTCAAACAAACTAACAAACCAAACAATAACAACAACAAAACTACCTTTAATTCTAGTATTTCTATTCTACAAGTAGCATCACTCACATGCTAATTTAGTCTACCATATTTTTCCTGGGCTTCACATCAGCAGTTTACGAACTTCATGAATGTGTGATTTTTTTTTTTTTTTTTTTTTTTTTTTTTGGTCTATATCCTTGCCTTGTAAGAACCTAGTAAAACCAAAGAAACTGGTCCTAAGTTTTATTAAGGTGCTCCCACTTTGGAGACAACTGTATTAGGAACCCTACATATATAGTTCTCATTAAAATAAACATAAATAATGCAATTTATAGAAAACATATTTTAAAAATACCCAACCACTAACTATCTTTGAAATGGATTTACCAGCATAGAATCACTAAACAAATATTTGTTGAGAAAATGTTACTTACTTTGGTAAAGCAGTGACTGTGCGTGTTTTTGTTTTTGTTTTTCATCAATTATCCCTAGATCTCCACCTTTACTGATGCTTCAGGAAAACTCCACTATTGACACCAATGGCCCATGAGTCAGGATTTCCTCATTTTTCTGTGACCTCCAGAAACAAGTGACCCTAACTTAGAACAAGTGTCACTATCATACCTTATGATATGAGACCTAGTCATGAAGCAAACTTTCTTGTTTATACAATTGAAGGTTGGAAACTTTCCCCACACAGAATGAAACAAAGATATAAACCATATGAAACTATGAATGGTGATTAAACCCAATCATATCATTAATAACCCCCAAAGTAGCACATCAATTCAAATGAGTCAAGCAATAATGGACCACATGCTATATTTCTAAAGTAGAACACAATAAAATTGATTTATTCTTCATGACTGCAAACTATACATGTAGCCTTCTATCATTTATATGCAGATGCATGGATGCTGATGGATAAAGAGGTAGATGGAGGGACTAGTGAGCTGTAGTGTCCTATAGATATATGATAATTTTAACATTCAATAGAATAACAGGAGTTACCTTTGAGGAAGGGAACCACCTGACTTGATGATGCTTATATGAGCTTTAATTTTCCTGTAAAGTTAAAGAAGCCCCTAACCTTCTTCCATGTGTACCTATCACTATTTCATAACTAATGAATATAAGACAATTGTGTAACAAAATAGAATGCTTTTTAAAACAGCAACAATTTCCCTCCCACTTTTAAAATTTATGTTTGGATGTTTTACTCCCATGCATTACAAAAATCTGTTGCCTAAGAGTATGCAGAAGAAGGTTGAGGTCCTTTAGGACTGTGAAATGTCACTGCAGAAGGGTGTAAGGTGCCATGTCAGTGTTAGAAATTGAGCTCAGGTCTAGGTTCTATGGAAGACCAGTCACTACCTTTAAACAGGAAATTGTCTCTCTACCATGCCCTCCCACACATATTACCAAAGACATGTTCTCCAGTAAAACAAGGGGAGAAAAGGAGAAGAAATGGCCCAGTTGAACCGCAAGGATGCTCCAGGACTGAGGTTATAGCTGATGTCAGAGGCCTAGGACCAGACCAAGGAGTCATTGCAATGAACACTTGCAAACAAACAAACAAACAAACAGAAAAGAGTGGAAAAAATGGTGTAATGTGGGACACACTGTGACATATTACAGATTCCATAAAAAGATATTGTTTTTCTCTAGAGGAGAGGAAGGTTAGGGTGAATGGCAGCTACAAGGGGAGGAGGAAATGATTGGTGTCAGGGTGCATGATGGGAAATTCACAAAGATCCGATAAAAAACTTTTAAAAGGTAAAAATTACAACCATTTGGGTGAATTCATCCGAATAATTAATAGACTAGCAATGGAAGTTTTTATAACATAATTATATAGAGAAAATTGTATGAAGTAAAGCAAAAATGAAGGATAATATAGAATCAACACATTCTAAGATTTTAGCTTTATTTAGGATAGGTTCAAAGTACTACTGTAGATTAATGAGTTTTAAGTGCACTAAACATTAAATTAATCAGAAGGGAATAGGAACAACTCAAAAATTCTGAACTTGAAAACATCAAGTGATTCATAAATTTAATTCTAGGAGAGTACACTATTGAAATGCTTAAACATGCACACTAAAGGTTCATACAACACTCATAGTTACTCAGTGTGTACTTCATCAGCAGTGGAAGAGATAATTTATTAAAATTTCATATACAATAGATGAAGAAATCAAGAAGTTGGACTCCAGAAACCAAACAACCCTATTAAAAAATGGGGTACAGAGCTAAATAAAGAATTCTCAACTGAGGAATACCTAATGGCTAAGAAGCACCTAAAAAAATGTTCAACATCCTTCATCATGAGGGAAATGCAAATCAAAACAACCCTGAGTATCCACCATATACCAGTCAGAATGACTAATATAAAAAAAAAAAAAACTCAGGTGACAGCAGATGCTAGGGAGAATGTGGAGAAAGAGGAACACTCATCCATTGCTGGTGGGATTACAAGCTTGTAAAACCACTCTGGAAATCAGTTTGGCGGTTCCTCAGAAAATTGGACATAGTACTACCAGAAGATCCAGCAAAATCAGTACTGGGCATATACCCAGAAGATGTTCCACCTTATAATAAGGATACATGCTCCACTATGTTCATAGCAGCCTTATTTATAATAGCCAGAACCTGGAAAGAACCCAGATGTCCCTCAACAGAGGAATGGATACAGAAAATGTGGTGCATTTACACAATGGAGTACTACATAGCTATTAAAAATAATGAATTAATTAAATTCTTAGACAAATGGATGAATCTGGAGGATATCATCCTAGGTGAGGTAACCAAATCACAAATAACACACGTGATATGCACTCACTTATAAGTGAATATTATACCAGAAGCTCAGAATCCTTCTTAAAAGGGAAAACAAAATAACCATGGAAGGAGTTACAGATTAAAAGTTCAGAGCAGAGACTGAAGGAACTACCATCCAGAGACTGCCCCACTTAGGGATCCATCTCATAAACAACCACCAAACCCAGACACTATGACAGATGCCAATAAGAGCTTGCTGACAGGAGTCTGTTATAGCTGCCTCCTAAGAGGCTCTGCCAGTGTCTGGCAAACACAGAAGTGGATGCTCACAGTCATCGACTGGATGGAGCACAGGGTCTCCAATGAAGGAGCTAGAGAAAGTACTCAAGGAGCTGAAGGGGTTTGCAGCCCCATAGGAGGAACATTAATATGAACTTACCAGTACCCCAAGAGCTCCTTGGGATTAACCACTAATCAAAGAAAACGCATTGTGGTACTTATGGCTCTAGCTGTGTATGTAGCAGAGGATGGCCTAGTCAGTCATCAATAGGAGGAGAGGCCCAAGCCCTGCTAAGGTTCTATGCCCCAGTATAAGGGAATGCCAGGGCCAGGAATGGGAGTTCCTGGGTTGGGGAGGAGGGGAAGGGAGGAGGGGATAGGGGAATTTTGGAGGGGAAACTAGGATAGGGGATAACATTTAAAATATAAATAAAGAAAATATCTGATATAAAAAATAAAGAGTTAATGGTCATTTAAAAAGTTCATATAATATTTCTTCCTAGCCTACTGTTATCCTAAAATAGCCACAATATTAAAGTTTAGTAATAAAAGTAATCTTTGGAAAAGTTTTAGAGATTAGTACAGCGGTCCCTTGTGAGTCTTAACCAATGGCTACTCTACTATGTATTTGTAAAGTTGGTATGAAACAAGAAAAGAAAAGAAAAGAAAAGAAAAGAAAGATACTTCTATTTGGTGTTTAAGGGCTGAGGAGAGGCACCAGTTTTCCCTTAGCAGAGAGTACTTGCCAAGGTAAATAGACCATTCCTTATGATAGAGAACGTTTAATTTGAATCTTCATCAGAAAGCATATGGTTTACTCATTGTCTGATGGGATCGAGGCAGTTTGAATAAGAGATAATGGTTGAGAACATAATAAATTATAATACTGAAATCAAAAGTCAAATCAAACATTGGTATTTAGACAGTGACATTCATACATAGATGATCAAGCTGTAGACCTACACACTGATAAGCATAAACCCAAATCTTTCATAGACATATTTTAAAATTAAAAAAAAAATGCACCTCACTATCTTCCTTAAAAAACAAACAAACATATGCAACCAACAAGAAAAATATTAAAGAAAATGATCAACCCTGGATAGCAGCAGAACACAAAAAAGATAAACACAAGCTGACTGGTCTGCACAATAGAAAGCCACCACACCCGGCTAATAAAAAGCTTTCAAACTTGACCTAAAGACTCCAATCACAGATACGTAAATGTAGCATCTGGTCTGGACAAAGGACAGAAAAACCAAGATACAGATATGTCCCTTCTTTTCTCCCTAACTGTTTTAAACTCGGAAGTCAGTGATAATGAACACTGCATTGCTGCAGGAGGGGACAGCAGAAACACAGAGACTGACCTGCGGGGCGTTCTCACAGGTGTGACAGGTAAAGAGGGGCTTCCACACTTACAAGATTTGAACATGCAATACATGTTTAGTAACAACTTTACAATGAACCCAAGCTACAAGTCATTTCAATTACTCTTTAAAAAGAACATAAATGATAAAGGAGAAGGAGATTGTCAATCAACAAACATGAGACATTGGCACATGCAGAAAGCCTTCCTAAAATACTGCTGGGGTACAAAGGAGTCTAAATGATTAGATAGATTGGGAACTTCCTCTTTTAAGACACATTGCACTGAGAATGTCATAAAAATTTTTGCAGATTTAGCTCGGTATAGAGAAATCATCTCTATATTTCCCCATACTTGGCAAGAAAGAGATGTGGCATTATACTTATATCAGGAATCTTATTTTGGCTGAGAAAGCCTGGTCTTGAATTATGCTTGCCAAGAGAGTAAAATGATACAAATACGCATCTAAATTATACATACATATGCATATCTCCATAACCACCTCCACACACCATGTTTGGTGATAAATAGACCAAAAGCTGGTACTGTGCTCTTTAGATCATCAAATGATTCTCTAGCAGGGCTCCAGATGCACTGTACTTCACAAAATATAAGCCCACAAACACCGTGGTGTTCTCCAGAACCCATTTAATCTGGGTTCAAAGGGATTTAAGGCTCCTGAACTGTAGGACGTGAAGGATGAGAATACTCTGCCTATGACATGAGCCACAAATCTTGAGCATATGGAAAGGGCTGACCTGCTGTGCTCCACAAATGAGAAATTTGTCTCTCTGGGCTTTTTAGTAGGTGCAGCGTGCAGAGATGCTGGAAAGTACAGCTCTAACCAGCAAAGCCTGAAGTGCCTGCCGCACAGGTTATTCACAACACCTTGCAATTTAAGTCTGAGTCTGAATCTAATGTCCTGGGAAAGAGGTCAATTGAAGCAAACAGAGGGGAAAAGAGCCCACAGCTGTTACTTTTACCATCAAACATCTCAACCAGGCATATTTCAAATAGGAGGCAGGAAAGGGTTAGAGGAAATTGTGTCATTTTCTTTCCAAAGAAAACAAAATAAAAATATTATAGATTTGACAGGCGCCACAATGAGTAAGCTTTTGGGCAATCATGAGCTCCCAGCAAAGGGATCTGTTTTGTACAAAAGAAGGTTAAATTATTTTATTTTATTTATTTATTTTGTTGTTGTTAATAAAATACACACAACTAAAAGTCAAACAACAGGTGATATTTAACTCACTCTTCCATGTTTTCCTTTTCTGGGGGATTTTTAAAGTTATGGGTGGTTTATGTTCTTTGACTCTTGGTAAACTGAGCGATGCTAGTCCTCTTAAATGGTACTGTGTTTACATTAATAGCACCTGGAGTTAGCTTCATCAGGTGATGTTTGTTGCCTTATTAGGTAACAGTGGAAATAATTTGGCCTTCTAATTGCTCTCAGGAAGAAGAGGAAACACCTGCACTCTCAATCATTGCTCATCTCAAAGGCAGCTTTATGGAAGTCTTCATAAATGCACCATTCTTAAGTCTCCTCGGATCAATAATTACAGTCTTTAAATTCCACTCCTTGGAACAAGTACTCCTCCCTTTCTCATAAAGTTACCTCTCTACATCCCTCTGAAATATATATCTAAATGAAATAATAGGACAGCGCAAACCTGTTTCTCTACTGGTGACACACATGTCTGGCTTTCTGGATAGGGGATGAGGTAGAAAAGGAAGATGGGACTGATGATAGTGATTAAAATACTAGCTTTGACAAGGCAATAACTATAAAATCTCTCTGCCAGTAATAATCTCTACAATACAGCTGCAATACCAGTGTACCATATGTCAGCGCATAACAATCTATTTCTTCGAGTGTCACTTACTTAAGCAAGTTCTGGAGAACCTCTCATTATCTTTAAATACCGGAAGAGGACATATTTCCTTTGCTGTGCTGCATTCATTCATCACGCTAGGTCTAGCCTTCGGTTGACTTAATTTATTTTCATGAAAGACATTATGTAAACATCAAGCTATTGAACCAGAACTGAAATTGAAACATTTTAATGATGGATTTTGGATTATTATTTACTTGTAAAGATGTAGAATTGTTCGGTAATCATGTTTATTTAAACATCAAAATGTTTCTGGAATGTGTTAAGAATTGCCCAAACCTACCCTGATATAACTGTGTCCTGTGAGGCTTTGTCAGTCCCTGACAAATACAGAAGTGGATGCTCACAGTCTTCTATAGGGTAGAATACAGGGTCCCCAATGTAGGAGCTAGAGAGAGTACCCAAGAGCTGTAGGGGTCTGCAACTTTATAGATGCAACAACAATATGAACTAATCAGAACCCCCAGAGCTTGTGTCTCTAGCTGCATATGTTTTAGAAGATGGCCTAGTCGGCAATTATTGGGAAGAGAGGCCCTTTGGTCTAGCAATCTTTATATGCCCCAGTACAGGGGAATGCGAGGGCCAAGAAGTGGGAGTGGGTAGGTAGGGGAGCAGGGCTGGGGGAGGGTATAGGAGACTTATGGGATAGCACTTGAAATGTAAAGGAAGAAAATATCTACAAAAAAAAAAAAAAAAAAAAAAAAAAAAAAAAAAAAAAAAAAAAAAAAAAAAAAAAAAAGAATTGTCCAAACCTTCTCTACACACACACACACACACACACACACACACACACATTGTGATTCTTTGCATGACTACAAGGATAACTCAGTTCCTACAGCTATTATAAAAGATGAGTTATCAAGACAACAGCTGCAAGGCAAAGCATCAATTTGGTAAGGAATCTGTAGGACTCAGTCATGAAGGTAACTTGACTTATAAATTTTGCTGGAGGATGATAGTGAAGGAGTTATTTATATTACAGGTAAGAAATGAAGAGTACGGAAAGATTTCCAGGCACGATATTTGTGAAACAAAAAACCATTGACAAAAGTAAGTTGAGAAGAAGTGTGCAAGGGAAAGGATCATTTCCCATAGCAAATATTTATTGGAGAGATCATGTAGATGCTATCTCATAGGTTAGGCAATAGCTTGTATATATATATTGCTTTGGAATTCTTTGCTTTATTTTTGGTTTCTATCTCAGAAGCATAAAATATTGGGGAGAGAAGTGGTATGCGATTTGTGTTTCTGTGACTCAGCTCTCCTCTCAAAGAAAAACACCAACTCGGAAGCTCCCATGATGATTAAATGACATGTATAAAATTCTTAGCATGGGCTCTGTGTCATGACAGTTGATATGTACTCGGTTACTATTACTGTTGTGGTGTTATTATTTATAGCAGTTAATTATTATTATGGTGATACTGTGCCATTTAATACCCCTTGAAAAATACAGACTTGAACAATAGTTTCTTTAGGCCAGGAAGAAGAGTTGAGATCATTTGTAATACAACCTTGGCACAGAGTTGTCTGGCACAGAGTAAATTTAGCTACTTGTAATGAGAATAAAATCCTTCGTCAGATAAGACTTTTCATTAAAATAAAGGAATTAATCTGGCCAAGAAAAAGGAATTTGCTTGTGTTTTTCAAGCTCTTATATTCACAAATTCTATCAAACTCAATTCTATTTTCCCTGACTACATCCAGATAATCTCCAATTGCCCGTATGGAGCTTTCTCGGGATTTAATAGGAAGATCGAAAGCACTTATATTATGTCATCAAAAATGGGTGTAAATGTTTCTGCTGAAGTATCAGGTAAAGTGTAATCAGAGCGTGAGGCAGGGACAAGCCGCATATTCTTCCCTATACTTTCTGACAGGAAGGTGATATTTCAAACTTTCCAGCAGATGGGGAGAAAACACATGAAAGCTTCTTGCAAAAGTCCCAGAATTGAAGTCCATCACAGCTCCGTTTTCTTTCTTCATTCATTCCCTACTCCTTGTCCCACTGTATAACTTAATAGCTGTCTCCCCTGGTAACAACAAGCCCAGTGACATCAGTAATGTGTTTAGTTTGCACTCCCACTCTGAAGAGGCTCGATGGGGTCCTGAGGAATAAACCAAGAGGTTTCCCCAAATGAGAAGGCAGCAGGACACTTTCACACAGTCTGCAGGATGGCATCGTTTTCCAATGACTCTCAACGAACATCTTTTGTTTCAATATTTGATGTCACAGGTAGGGAAGACATTCTAGTATTGTATGCTCTGGTGTACATTCAAACAGACACACATCACCAAAGACTTAAGAGAAAGGATGGAAGAAGAAATGGTTTTACAAGCAGGAATTAAAATGTGCATTATTTAGTTTTACACACATTAGTTACCCCAAATCCGATTTACTAAGTTGCATACTAAATTGGTTTTTATAGTCCTCTATCATTCACTCTTGTTCAGAGTAAGCCAGCCGAGTCCCCATGGAGATAACTCATACTGTTCACTTAGGGTTCCTCCTCTAATTAATGATTAATGCCATCTCCTAATTACAGAGAGTAGCAGGTTCGATAATGTAAAGGACAGTCAGAATCTTTGAATTCCTGTGGCTTTCTTTTCCATCTGTTACTAATTTGTGGGGCTAATACTCCGTGTGAACTTACCTTGTCTGGACAGAGAAGAGAATTCCAAGAGGAAGCATATAGGAGATTTGGAAAAGATATGCTAAGGTAATATGCAGGTGATCATGTGACAGACCACGTGAACACAGGGAATTTTCCAGGTAAATTTCTCAAAAGTTTGGATTATTATACTAATACTTGAGGGGGACTAAGAAATAGTGATTTTTTTTTCCACGTGGAAGAGGTTTATTGAGGGGGGGGCAGAGAAAAGAAAAAGAGAGACAGAGTGGGGATAGAAGAGAGAGAAGAAAGAGAGCAGAAATAGTGATTTTGATGTTGAGTTTCAAAAGGGTTACAAATCTCATAGGCCTCTCTCTGTTTTGGTGAAGGGATTGCTACATTTTTGATGAACAATGTGTTACCTGTTTTACTAGACCCTCTATGTCTAAGTATTCTTATCCTAATGATGTATCTGAAGGAAGGCTTTGATTATGATTTTTCAAACTAATTAGTAAAATCCAATTATTGACTATTAAGCTTTTTATTAACCCAAAAGTTTATTCAGGTATACTGTGCTGTTCCTTTCACTGATAAAACAAGAGTTTGGGCATTTATTTTCTCACTATCTAGTGAGGTCATTAAATATACTCCAGTAGGTGTTCATTTTCTTTACATGGTACAGATTTCTTCAGCTTATAGCAATTCTGTCAAATTAGGTATATTTATGTAGTTGCTGATCACCTAGGTTTAGAACAAATATGCAAAGTAGATGGGTTGACAAATCTAGAAGGATCTTCTCATTGAAGAAGACCAGTGTCAATATTTGCTACTTAGTTCCATGGTGTGGTCAAGGCACTTGACCATAGACAGGTAAATGTAATAGGAGCTTTGGTTCAGAAGAAAACAGCTGAGGTGCTATCCAAAGATGAGGATGTGGAAGACAGACAGATGGGACTGACATTTACTAGGCTAAAGGATGAAGAATCTTAATGCTTTCCTGTAAGTTTCAGAAGAAGAGCTTCATCCCTGTGGTAAGTTGGCACCTGTGGAAGGCACAGATGTTGGACAATGCTCTGGTAGTTCATCCAGAGCATCAACATTTGCATAGCATTAACTAAGAGTCATCAATTGGCCAAACTCTAAGCCCCTTTAAAAATCAAATCCAGTCCTTGGGCTCCGTGTTTGCAGAGCAGTTTTAACAAATATCCCGAGTCTGCCGAATGAAATCTTGTACCTTACATTTCTTACTACCCTTGATATTTGAACAACCTTTTAATGCCTGCCATCTCCTAGCTTGTTCGAACCTCCCTGGCCTCTCTGAGCAGGCATCCTGTCATGTCATGTTAAAAAGAATTGCAGTACTTTTAGCAAGCTTCCATTTCCTGCACATTGTCTCCTCTACACCCACTTTTCAGATATTAGTCTTCCTGTTACCTTGCTAGAATTAGTTTTGTTTTATAAAATCCTGTTCTAGTAGCTCTACAGCCATTTTTATTACTTTATCTGAGACACATTGCCTTTGGAAGAATATCTTCTTTGTTTGTTTGTTTGTTTGTTTAACTTTAGGATGTAGTGGTAGTTAAAGTCTCCAAAGAAGGGTAAAACTTAAACATCAACATTATCACTGGCTAGACATTAGAACAAATAAATAAGTTGGTTATTCTAATATAGAAAATGCTGTCCTAATATTTGAACATTAAGTTAAGGTATTTCGTCTTTGTAACAAAGCTACTGTGAACACATCATATAGAATTCTACTGGAAGGTTTCTATTATGTCCTAACTATTATATATTGATCATTATATCTTTGTATACTTTTCTTAATTTCAGTTTGACATACTTTCTATAATTAACTTAAATGTCCATGAACATTTACGTATGAACATTTACAAGGTATGAAGAAAATGGAGAAAGTAGTAGGTGTATAAATCTCTGTGATACTAGTGCAAGGTCCTTAATAATTCAGCTAAGTCATAGCTTATTATTTCTTCATGGTTCTTTTGCAAGCAGATCTTAGAGATTTAGTTGATTTTGGTTATTGTATTTTAATAACTTGTTGTTGTGTAAAGTCACCTAGGATGGTTCTACTACATAATATCCACAATATTACTTCTATTTCATGACATACTTAGCATCAAATAGGATATCCAAAACTTTGAGCTGATTTATTTCAAGTATTTTGTATGAAGACATTGGAAACTTATATATATTGTTCTTAGTAATATTAAGCACCATTCATAATGAGTATTAGAGAGTTTTATTTAATGGATCATAATAAAACATATTTTAATTTTAATTAATAAAAGAGAGAGTCTACCTATTCTTTGAAGGTAAATTTCTAAGACAAATACGTTCATAAAGTCTGCGTGAAGCCAGGCGTGGTGGTGCACGCCTTTAATTCCAGCACTCGGGAGGCAGAGGCAGGTGGATTTCTGAGTTCGAGGCCATCCTGATCTACAAAGTGAATTCCAGGACAGCCAGGGCTATACAGAAACCCTATCTTGAAAAAACAAACAAACAAACAAACAAATAAAATAAAACAAACAAACAAAAAAACCACAAATAAAGTCTGTGTGATAACTAATATTTATTATATATAATTGCCATGTAAACATTTATTTCTATTGATATATACACATATAATAAAATATACATATATAATAGATTTATAACAGTGGATATTTATAAATTTAAAAATGCAGTTCACAGTAATTAAATGAGGCCACAAAATTGAAAATTCTCATTTTATAAACATATTCTACCATGTCTTCCTTAATTCTTATGTAATTGATAATAAAGTTAATAACCAATTGTTTCACCTAATTTCTAGGTAAGCATTTCCTAAATTATTGAGTAACTTAAAAAGTTATGTTTTCCGCATAACCCCATTAAAAATGGGGTACAGAGCTAAACAAAGAATTCTCAACTGAGGAATTCCAAATGGCTGAGAAACACCTGACAAAATGTTCAACACCCTTAATCATCACGGAAATGCAAATCAAAACAACACTGAGATTCCACCTCACACGAGTCAGAATGGCTAAGATCAAAAATTCAGGGGACAGCAGATGCTGGCAAGGATGTGGAGAAAGAGGAACACTCCTCCATTGCTTGTGGGATTGCAAGCTTGTACAACCACTCTGGAAGTCAGTCTGGCGTTATCTCAGAAAATTGGACATAGTAATACCAGAGGATCCAGCAATACCTCTCCGGGGCATATACCCAGAAGATGTTTCAACTGGTAAAAAGGACACATGCTCTACTATGTTCATGGCAGCCTTATTTATAATAGCCAGAAGCTGGAAAGAACCCAGATGTCCCTCAACAGAGGAATAGATATAGAAAATGTGGTACATCTACACAATGGATTACTATTCTGCTATTATAAAAAATGAATTTATGAAATTCTTGGGCAAATGGATGTGTCTGGAGGATATAATCCTTAGTGAGGTAACCCAATCACAAAACAAGTCATTGGATATGCACTCACTGATAAATAGATATTAGCCCAGAAACTTAGAATATCCAAGATACAATTTGCAAAACACAAGAAAATCAAGAAGGAAGACCAGTGCATGGATACTTCATTCCTCCTGTGAATAGGAAACAAAATACCCATGAAAGGAGTTACAGAGGCAAAGTTTAGAGCTAAGATGAAAGGATGGACCATACAGAGACTACCCCACCAGGGGGGATCCATCCCATAATCAGTCATTAAACTCAGACACTATGGCATAGGACAGCTAGTGCCTTCTTAAGGGACCCTGATATAGTTGTCTCGTACAGAAGTGGATGCTCATAATCATCTATAAGATGGAACACAGGGCCCACAATGGAGAAGCTAGAGATAGAACCCCAGGAGCTGAAGGGGTCTGCAACCCTAGAAGATGATCAACAATATGAACTAACCAGAACCCCCAGAACTCGTGTCTCTAGCTTTATATGTAGCAGAAGATGGCCTAGTCGGCCATCATTGGGAAGAGAGGCCCCTTGGTACTGCAATCTTTATATGCCCCAATACAGGGAATTCCAGGGCCAAAAAATGGGAGTGGGTGGACAGGGGAGCAGGGAGGGGGAAGGGGGAAGGGGACTTTCGGGATAGCATTTGAAATGTAAATTAAGAAAATATCTAATAAAAAATTGGAAAAAAACAAAGACTGAGAAAGACAATGAAAGTCAAAAAAAAGTTATGTTTTCATTCCATTTTCTAAGACATTAAGAGAAATGATTTCTACGTGTATTTTGCAGAAGAATCATTAAAAATAGTAGTTTAGACCAAAACATCAGGAAAATTAAGGACAGCACAGGTGTTTAGTCAATAAATTAACCTTCTAAAATTATTTTTTAACAGAGTGTTCGAGAATGTGGATTCCGTTACCTTCAATAATATATCCAAAATGCTAACATGCCATGATGTATATTTCAGTCATTCAAAAAATGCTGAACGACTGATTACAGGTCAGTAAGAATGTGTTTTGTTTTGTGTATTCTCTTTGACTTTGCTGTTGTTATTCTTGTTTTAGTGGCTACTCCTGTGCCAGGGTAGAATCTTCTGGAATGATAGCAAAATAATAACTTCCTAGATCTATACTTTCAAATTCTAATTCCCAAAGAATAAAGTTGGCCACTGTGAGTATAAGAATCTCTGTTTTATACATATGTGCTACACAGTTTGGGGCTGCCTATCAATGGACCACATACATAAACCTGTATGTGTCTACCTTTAGGCACTACCTCTGTGACTTTATCCTCAAGTGTTTCCCAGGGTCAGATTTAATAACACTCACTTGGCTTTAATAAATAATGTGAAAATTGTTCATAGAAAATATTGGGAAAAAACTTTATAACATATAAATTGAAGATATTCAAAATGTTGTGTTATTAAATATGTTTTAACATGTTTTAAAATCTCCAATTGCTCTTTCATTATCTAAGATGAAAATAAATTCCAAGACATAATAAATATAACCATTAATTACCATTGCTATATTTTTTTCTTGGCCATGATCTCATTAGAAATAGTTTGTGAAAATTACTAAGAAAGCTGCTTCAAAATCCACAAAGTGTCTACTTTACTGGAATGGTGGGTTGAAGAAGAAAATCTCTTGTGTTAATTCTGGAAGTGTTTTCTTTATACATATGAAATTATGGCCCTTTTTTTTTCAACCAAATTGGAAGCTACACCATATGCTGCAAGAAGAGGTCATCTTCAGGATGCAAATTAATATAATAAAACAATTGCTCTGCTTTCCATCTTATCTTTCCTCCATCTTGCTGTGCATTTATAAGCGAACTAATAATATAAATTCTAATTCCTGTGCCCCTAGCACTGTGGGGTAATTTTTAGAACTGAACTGATAGAGACATGCATGGAGGAGGTGTGTTATACCACAATAGCAAAATGTCTGTTTTGATTGTTGTTTCTCAGTTCCTGTCACTCCTTCTCCCTGCCTTTGTTCCTGCCTCTCTTTCCCTTCCTGGAGCTTATGAATCCCTTCTTCATAAACCATTCTTTGGCCCATCCAGATCTTGACAAACCATCCTTCTGTATAATAATTGAATCCTCAGACTGACACATCATCCACTCCCATCCTCCCAAGAACAAAGCCACTATTCTCCCAATACACCCTCCTCTTCACAAATGAAGGATAAATTCACTTTTTTTTTCCTGTCATTTCACTAAATGAGAGTCAGCCACAGTATTTGCCTGACTTGAATGCAATATAGTCAATTATGCTAGTATTTGTTTTTAAAGGAGAAGTTGTGAAGAGAAAGGGCTACAAAGTAAAAAAGTATCAAAATCAGGCATCCAAAAGAACAAAGTTCTAAAGTAATTGGATTCCATTAGCATTGGGTTGTCCCTTTTTTTTTTTTTAATATTCTTTAAGCTACAGTTTCAAATATCAAAAACAGGCTTGCAAAAAAAGTTAAAATGGATGTATATGAGAATAAAATAATACCCATTATAGTAATATGATATTTTAATGAAACAGAAACATATCCTTTAATCAGTTATGACTTTTAACTAAAACAACACAATATCAGGTGTCTTCCCAGTCATTAAGTAGATATACACTCCTTCCCCTAACCCTGAATACCTGGAATATATGGAGAAAAGAGAGAACAGGAAAATACGCGCGCGCGTGTGCACACACACACACACACACACACACACACACACACACGAGATCATTCTTTAAAAGTACAAATTATACCAAGTTATAGTAAGAAGAAACATTTCCTTAATCTGTTTTTTGGAAACTTTTCATTTCATTTGAAACTACACTCATGTGTAGCTCTAAGCTATAGTGCCACACAAACATATATTTCTTCCTTCCTTCTTTGAACTCTTGTCAAAACAGGTATGCTTGTTTTTATATATCAGTTCTCAAGAAAGCAGAATTAAGTTTTGTAATTTTCAATTTTCTGAGTGTTGTCTTGTATTGTATGTGTAATTATCCTTTATCTTCCTAAGATTTTTTTTTTTTTGCTAGTTTGAAATTAATGTGGCCTCTGAGAAAACAGCAACTGAGTTGAGGAAACATTTCCATAGTATTGGCATATAGTACACTCTGTGTAGCATTCGTCATTGCTGATTTATATGGGAAGGTCCAACTCTGGACATTCCACTCCCAAGAGGTGGTCTGGGTTGTATAAGCAAATAGCAACTATGGGAGCAAGACAGTGAGCAGCATCCCTTGGTGTTTTTTTCTCCTTTACTTCCTACCTCCAGTTAACAGCCTTGAGCACAAGCTGGTCTCTCCTCAATGATGTGCCACAACCTTAACTATACCCCAATAAATCATTTCCTCCCATTGTTCCTTTGGGTCATGGTGTTTATAAAAGCAAAAAGAAAGCAAGCTAGGACACCCTGTCTCCAGTTCACACATGCTAAGATTACAGGATATGTATCATCATGACTAATTTTATATCAATTTTATTCTAAATAATTGAGGTTAAAAAACACAAACAGAAGAATATCAGGGTACATACCAACATGAAGAATCTTTATTATAAAAAGATTGAACAGTGACAAAACACTTGCTTCTTAGGTTCAGACATAAACATTAATTTTTCAAGGGGAGGTCAGGTTTTTAAGAAGACAATTCAAATAAGAAATTTCTATCAAGCAGTGTCAGAAACAGAGAGTTGTACCTAATTACTAGGTTGCACATCCTGATATATATTTATCAACACCCCAAATGCTCATTCTTTTTTCTCTTTTAAACATACATAATTTAAATGCAAGAGATATGTTGATCTGTATTATCTTTCAAAGTTTTCATATGTCAAGTCGGGTTGCTGGGAATTATCATTTGGTTGTCAGCAATGAATCTGCTTACAATAGAAATCCATTATAGGAATATTTTAACACACTTACCACAACACAACCTTTATTCCCCATGTCAGACTAAATCAAGCCCGGCCCTAATCCTGTGTAATAATGATTGTGTTAGTGTAAACAATTTCCAGCTATATTTTGTAAAGATAAAAAGGCCATAGTATGATGAGTTGAAAAGCATCCAGGAAACTTCCAGAAGAAATTTTGAAAATGAGGGGATAAACTGAAGAGGTTTTCACAAATTACTAGCTGTGTTCATTTGAAGAGGAGGAGTAGGCATTGCAGAAAGAAACTGTGAAGTTGAAGGGTTTTAATCAATCCAGGAGAAGTGGGGACTCACAAAGCTGAAGGTGGTCCTGGTAAGCCTCTCCTGCAGTAATTGTTATTTTAATTGGCTGAAATACACTATAAGGCCCTGGGGCCACTGACAGAAACTATGGAAGAAGGTGGCTTTCTCCTTTTCAGGAAAGAGAACCACTAGAAAGCTTTTCCTTTGATTTTTTTTTTTAAGCAACATTGTGACTCATTTTATACACCTTGTTCTATCGTACTACATGCAAGACTTGTTTTCTTGTTATTGGGCAGAAAAGTTTTTTGGGAGAGGGCTTACTTTCTAATGAGGAATCTCATCCCTGCTAACAATGGCATAAACGGCAGCTTCTGCCAAGGCTAGAGAACTTCCAGCCTTTGGAGTTTTTGTTACCAATCCTAATTACTATAAAGGATGGGTATTGCAAACAACTGTGGACATATACTTAAAAATTGCAATGAATTGAGCAGTCAAAACAGTTCAGAATGTGAGGTTACTTGCCACCACCTGATTTTGATAATGAGGACCAAAAAGAGAGAAGAGTCCATAAGTTGTCCTCTGACCTTCACATGCATTCAATGGTATGTATCGGCCTGCATGATTACACAAACACCCGTACTCTCCCATACATATGAATGTACAATTATTTTAATTGAAATAATTTATTTCATTATACACTCAACTATGTCCGTTCTAACACCCCGCAGTCATGGTCTCTGGTTTCAGGATTTATGCACCTCAAGTTTAAAATTAAGTTAATGGGATGTATCTAAAAGTTTATGAACTGGTGGAAGAGATAGATGTGCTGTTTTAGGAATTCAATTAGTTTACTTGGGTGTGGGCTGAACTTCTGTTCAAGGGTGTAGAGCCAAGAGCCTTGCTCAGAAGGAAATGGTTTAGCTCGGACTGTGAAGGCCTGGAAACTGCCGAGTGGTGGTAGGCTTCTGCAGTGGAGGTTAAAAGCGTCCATCCTACTAATGCAATGCAGATAAAGTGAAGGCAAGAGGCAACAATCACTCTAATGACCTAAATCCTGTAAGAAGGGGAGGCCCGGTAAAACCGGAGAAACACGGGGATGAATGGCGATTAGGTCATGTCAAGGCATAGCTCATCAATGAATAAATTACATATTTTAAGTAACGGAGATCAACGTTTCTATTAGCCTTATAGAGAAAGTCAAAGTAATAAAAAGCAGGGAAGAGTATATGCTCACCTTCTAGGTGTTAAACCATATTCTGAGACCTGCTATGTATAGCGAAAACTTACACTTTTTTTTTTTTTTTTTTCTGTTTTATACCAGCTTCCTCTGCGATTCCATCCAGTCAGAAAATTCATTAAGGCAGAAGGCAAAGAAGTCCGGAACAGTCTCTGAAGTCGACCGACTTCACTAGGACGTCACCCCCCCCCCCAAGAGTAAACAGTAAAATGTGATAGGGAATGCTTACTCTCAGACATGCCTAGTTCCCTGAAATAAGCAAAGACAAGTTACTCGGAAGAGTCTCAGACAAGCAAACCTCCAGAAACAAATGGAGACCAGTCTAACTGCCTTAGGAAGCAAATGCAGCCAAGCTGCCTGGAAGGAGCTCAATCAAAGGGGAGCCAACAGGAAAGGACGGGCTTCGTTCTACTGAGCTGCCTGCAGGCTGTGCAGGCTGGTCCAGGTTTTGTTGTGATGATACATGCTGGGATATTCTTTAGTGGTGCAGCTTTCTCTGAGGCATTTTTTTTTCTTCTCTTAGTACTCCTTCACCCCTAATCCTGTATGTAACTCCAGTAAAACCTGTTGGTTCAGCAAATAGGACTTTCATGGTATCCATACCTTAATCTGTTGTCAGATTCCTATCTGAGGTAAGTAAATTGTGTGTGTGTGTGTGTGTGTGTGTGTGTGTGCGCGCGCGCGCGCGAGTTATATCTCCCCAAAATGTTCGCCACATAACACTATTATTAAACCTAAAAATTCTCCACTTTTAAAATGCTATATGCTGTACCAAATTTGAATATACAAATAATATGCTAATGTTGTTAAATTCTGCAATCTCGAGCTGGGTGACTTGACTCTGTGGGCCTGAACAAAACTGATCTGTGACTCATTGTTCCTGATTTATCCTGTAAAAGCCTTTCGATTGCCTCCCGTGCAGCAGCTTTTCATACAGGCATGAATTGTGTTAGTCCCTACACCTCCTTAGGGATTCTTGTACATCCTGAAGGCTTACTTTCTCATTCGATAGACTCTTAAGTCCCATTTCTTTTTAAAGATCATAGAGCTCTAACTTTTGGCAATTTTCAAAATTGTCAGGAAACATCCAAGAAGGGGTGACTATAGAAGAACATGAACATAGGCATAGGAAAACAGCTACACCCCTAACATGGATCAACTCAGCAGCAAAGCTTTCTTGCCAGCTAGAACACAAAAAGAAACAAAGTACCTAAGCTTCGGTGAGAGTGACTTGCTCTCCCTTAAGGAAACAGTATGACAGTAGTAAATGAGGACTTTTGTTATTTCTTTTGCCTGGGCTTAGATTTCTGTGCTTCGTACTTCATAAAAAGGACTCTGGCACCCTTTTTAGGAATCAGAATTTTGACATCCAAAGAGTTCAGTGGCTAAAGTCAAACAATTTGAACCAGTGGGTAGAATCACAGTACACCATTTAAAGAGAACGTGAAAAGATCAGAAATCACCCACGGAATAAGAAAATCATCTGCAGAAGACAGACAGTCGCAATAAGTACCCACTTAATACTAATAAATTATTTTGATTAAGATGGCTGCGGGTAAATCCTTTCCTCAATATGACAGCTAAGCATGGTTTTGCATTATAGATAGGAGCAAAAAATAAAACGTCCCTATGAAAGACCTATGTCTAAAATAATTTACATGTGAGTTGATGGACCTACCTGTGATAAAGAACACGTTTTTCTGATGACTGGAACCAAGATGTCCTGCACCAGGTTTCCTTAAACTTCTTCAGGATTCATGGCTGCTATTTTCTTATCTAAGTATTTTCTCCTTTCAGCCTGTAATGACAGGGTTCTTAGGGCCTACAAAGAGAGAAAAGGAGACATTTGTGTGTGTTTGTGTGTGTGTGAAAAGCCTGCTGAGTCACAGCAAAGTCACCTTGCACTTACTTCAAATCTGATGTGCTCAGGAATATACAACAGAAACTTCTTGTTCTAACAGTCAACTTACCAACGCTAGAGCCAGGACAGCAAGGCCAAAATACACTTGAGTTACACCAAAGGGAATTAAAAAAAAATTAGGTGTAGGCTCTCAATGTAGACAAGGACAGGTTGAGCGTCACTTATGAGAATCTCTGTGACCAAGGATGTTGCTACCTTTGTGTGTTTGAGAAAGGACTGTTGGGTATGAGGGGAGCGGGAGAAGCTGAGGGATGTCACTGGATGAATCTGTATGAGGGCTAGCTCTATATAGTTACAAACACACACACACACACACACACACACACACGTACACACACACAGAGAGAGAGAGAGAGAGAGAGAGGGAGAGAGAGAGAGAGCTGAAGTATGCTTTTCTTGAATTTGTAGTGCATCTGGGTACAGCATCAGATACACACAAGCACAGAGCTTCTGCAGCATGGAGGAATGTCACAATTACAAACTATGGGGAATCTCTCTCTCTCTCTCTCTCTCTCTCTCTCTCTCTCTCTGACAAAAGTTTAAAATGCCCAGATTTCCAATATGCCCTGTGGTATATTGAATAGAAATGCCCCCCATAGGACAATAGGCAGTGGCACTATAAGGAGGCCTGATCATGCTGGAGAAGTGTTATACATCAGTTGCTTTTGAGGTTTCAAATGCTCAAGTGAGGCGCACAGTCACTTGTTCTACCTACTTCCTGCCTCTCCAGATGTAATATTCTCAGCTACCTCGCCAGTAAAATGTTGGTCTGCATGCGACCATGTATCTTCCAAAATAATGCAGATACTGGCCTAAACCTCTAAAACTGTAAGCCACCCCAATAAAATATTTTCCTTCATTAAGAGTTGCCATGGTCATAGCATTTCTTCACAGAAATAGAAACGCAAAGAAACTTCCCAGTCAGGAGAGCAGAAGGAAAGATAGCGATTACCAAGCTAGAACACTGACAGCTAGCTATTGACAAGAAGTTACCGGGAAGTGGAGTGCAAGACCCTAAAGCATCCAATTGTGCAACAGTGAGAAAACTCGCATCTTGTCTTTCGGCTTTGTTAAATAGAAGTTACCGTACTGTGTACATCGCAAACCGATTGGATAAGCAAAGCAACAGATAGAGGATATAGAGGTGTATTTCTTCTTGGATACCGTAATAGGACATCTTACTGAAATGTCTCAGCTAACTTATTTTTAATTTGTATAAAGTTACTTTTAAAGAGTTTCAATTTAATGTTTTTTTTTTTGTAACCCAATGAATGGATATATGTCATTTTTTAAGGTACCAGTGTTTAGTTTTAATATACTTCTTTGTTGACAATGTCATGTGAGGGTACACAATGCATCTCATTCGCTCTCATCTTGTACCCTTTCTTACCTTCTGCATACCTGTCTCATCCTTCATTCCCTACAGGTGACTTGATCGTACATGTGTCTTTTTTACTTTGTCTTTGACTTCCTGTTTATATCCAAGTCCACCTATATTTGTGACCATAGGGTTGGAACTAAAACATATCTTATCCCAGCAGGCTTTCTACAGGAATGTAACTGAAGACAGTGAGTACCCAACCCCAGAATCCATAAATGTTCAATAGTTCTGCAGGAGGGACAGGGTTCCTCATGCCCTTTTCCAATCTCTGTTTGAATGTTGCCGACATCATCTGGCTCAGTGGAGGTGATGGAGAGGTTATGAGTGGTCTACCTCTGTCATGCCCAGAAGGTGGCAATTCACAGTCCTCCCTTTCTTCTGGCTCTTTAATTCTTTCCACTTCCTTCTCATCATCCAAGAGCCTTTTAGGGAGTGGTATAAATATCCTGCCTAGGGCTGAGCATTCTGACCTCAGTTATTCTCTATGTGCTGTGCTTGGTCAAGTAAGTGCTAGAGACCTTCCATCCCCCAAATAATAGAGGCTCATGCCACCCTACTTGTTTGCACACTGGCTTTAAAAGATATTTCTAACTGAACAAAGAACAGACTTGCCTTGGGATCAGCTAAGCTGGCATGCTAATAAGATGGTCCATTTTCAACTGGACCAGTTTGTGTCCACAGAATAATATATATGCGATATATATGCACAAGCATAAATATTCATACACATATGTGTGTATGTATTATCTTTTTCCCTCTCTCTCCATTTTTACTATGCCATAAAACTAATCTGGAAAACCAGCATTTTTAGGAAGCTCTAATATGCTAATTTTTTTTTTGCAAAATAAGTTACTTTTTCATATATTGAGCATATGAAATAGCCATTTTTAAATTATTTTTAGAAATCTTTCTTAGGAAAAAAGCCATCGGATCTAAAATTTTAAGGATAGCCAATCAAATATATCAAACTCTTTGTTGGTTTGAAAAGTTGATTTAAATGATCTGCTCCATAAATTGGGTGTTTTAACTAACTTTCTACAAAAAGAGAGAAGAAAGAAAAGACTTTTTAACAGTCATTTGCATAGTGGCAACTCTTCAGATGACATTTCTATCACAGGAAAAAGGAGAGAGAGGGGAGGGAGTGAGGAACAGAGAGAGAGAGAGAGAGAGAGAGAGAGAGAGAGAGAACCTGGGTGAGTCTGCTTCTCACTGTGATGTTTCAGGCATGATATGAAATTGTCTTATTGTTTTATTAGGTTTTTCTTTATTTTTTCTTTTCTCTTTTTTAGGGTAGGGGGTTTGACACAGGGTTTCTCTGTATAGCTCTGGCTGTCCTGGAACTCACTCTGTACACCAGGCTGGCCTCAAACTCAGAAATCTGCCTGCTTCTGCCTCACATGGGTTAAAGATGTGTTCCACCACAGACAGGCAATTGTCTTATTCTTTAACCAGAAGACAGAAGGAAGTGTTAAGTTACTGCAGGTGCTGGACATAGGAGGACAGTGTTCAGTACTCATTGTAGGGTGAATTGCAGATTCCATTAGTCAGGTTTGTTCTCACAAATGAACTTTCTACATTAGTTTCATGCTACTCATCCAAACCCTTGGGCTGTACTTAGTTACATGCCTTTCATTGCAGAGTGTTGGTATAAAAACAGATATGCTGGAGTCATACAATAGCTCTGCATAAGAGAACCAAAAATAGTACAGTTATGGAAATGCATGTACAAAGTTAGACATCACTCTTGAATCTTTAGTATATGATAAGGCATAGAAATTGGATTGCATTCTTTCATGCTTCTAAAGTGTGATTATATTATGCTAAATTTTAAATGTTATTACTAATCATCTGTTAAGTTAGAGTCATATGTTATAAAATCCGAGTGTGAAAGAAAACTTTCCACTTCCCATTGGATAAAAACAAGGGAATAAATTTGGTTCAACAATAACATGTTTTTGAAAATTCTTCATTTATTGTTATAATTTTAGCAATCAGTATTGCAAGCTTCTGCCCAAGTGTGCAGACATGATAGAAGAAAAAAAAAAAAAAAAGAAGATAAGCTATAATGTGCCAGAAGGGAGAAGAGCTGTTTTATGTCTGCTAATATTATGAGTGTTCTGTCACAAAGGGCCTTAAAGAATAGCGACAATGTTCGAGGAGAAAGGGAAGGTAACATGAGTTCCTGATGTGATCCCTGGTAGGAATGATTCTGCTTCAAACACATGCAATGGAGCATAGAACAGATGTGGAAAAAATGCGATGAATATTTTGTCCATTTTAAAAATAAATGGTTACAGAAATTCTGTCATACAGTGGTTGTGGAGAAGATACACTCACTACTTCTAAGAAAGCATCATACCCTAGCTATGGAGATTCAAACAGTTAACAAGAGTAACAAAGTAAGCAAGTTACCAAGTAAATGACATACTGTAGAATTATCTGTGAAGGTAAGAAATGGAGAGCTAAAGTACAGGGCGTATGGTAGGGGGTATGAGGAACGGAAGAGATCGGGCAGGCCTGGAAAGGTTTATGGTGAGAGTGGGGATAAAAGGAAATGTCAGCAATTGGTCTTTGAAGGAAAAAGAAACAGAAAAATGCCAAATCCCTCAAAACTAAGGACGATCAGGGTCACTTTCAAGAGTGACTAAGGATGATGATGCCACCCAGGAAAGCAAGTGTACGGGCAGGAAGGCTGTAGGAGCAACTGTGAGACCTGAGCCCTGGAGCTCTGGGGTAGTAGCATGGATGCTATTATATATTCCTCAAGAAACCTTTTGTATTTTATGATGAAGAACTTCATGACTACTGGAAGTTCAATTATGTTTGAACGATGCACAAGACTTATGTGATGGAAGAGAGGAATTCAGAAAAGGATAACAGGGGGGACTCAGTGGGAGACATTTCAAACATCCAGCATGGGATGGGATGGTTCTATTATGTAATGGTACCATTGAGAACTACTGGAACTGTTTGCCATGACAACCACTTCATAATGTATCATTAAATATTCCCACCTCACATTTACCTTATTCTTTGTCATTTCTAACTTATACTTGAACAGTTAATTGTACATTGAATGGTATTTTCTGTTTTACAACATAATTTATTTCCCAACCCTATTGAGAACCTCTTGAGGGCTAGGCCAGACAGATATATTTTTGTATTTTTCATATCGCCCAAGGCATTTTATATGTGATATAGATTGGTGATGGTAATTACTGACACTAATCATACCCTATGGACTGAGCTAACAGTTTTGAATGCATTATTTAATTTAATTCTTTGTTTGTTTGTTTGTTTGTTTGTTTGTTCCATACAGGGTTTCTCTGTATAGCACTGGCTATCCTGGAACTCACTTTGTAGACCAGGCTGGCCTTGAACTCAGAAATCCGCCTGCCTCTGCCTCCCCAGTGCTGGGATTAAAGGGGTGTGCCACCACGCCCAGCTTAATTTAATTCTGAAGACAAACCCATACAGAAAACTTTATTTTTAGTTTCTGGATAGGAACACCTAAATTTTCCCAAGCCAAGTGACTTCTTCAGAATGTATTTATTTCCAAAAATTATTGCAGAAATGAAAGCATCAAATCTGGTTGAGAAGTAGAGTGAATACGTTTTTGTTTTTGTTTTTTTGCAGAATTTATGTGAATAGTGTTTTCATGATACTGCAGCCTTTGGCCTCTTTGCTGTGGTTAATCATGGTTCTTTTCGTTGTATCAGAATCCCACTTTGGTCTCCTAGCATTTTTTGGAGCCATTCGTGATAGTGTTTTATTAACTGGAAGGGTAATTTAATACATGTCAAAGAGTCTTCTGCCTCAGTCACCTTCTCCTTCACTTAAGCACAGCCATATTACTTCCACCAATAAATCAAAAAATCACAGAACAAGATCAACAAGGGATGTGGCTGCTTTATTCTGTGTAGGTCCTAAGTATGTGTAACTGAGCAATATCCCATCAGAATATCTGTCATGTAATTATTGTGATGCAGATTATTATTGTAGCCCAATTATCTCAATAGTTGCAGAAGTTAAAGAGAGACTGAGGAAAATGAGGAAAGGAAAAAAAAAAAAAAAAAGAACCAACAATTCTAATGGGAGTTAGAAAAGAAAATAAAGACTGTCAGAACATGTTACTGTTGGGGAAACTACAGAAGACACAGAAGGAAAACAAAAATAATTTGGATCCTACCCCAAGGCAGCAAATACAAAACAAAGGGGATATTTTAATTGGGCAAATAGGCTCCAAATGTTTGCTGAAAATGAATTCCCTCCTTCAAGCACAACAACATGGATGGAGTGTCTGGTTTTTCCTCACATTTCAGATTTCCTTATCAAGGTTTATATGCCATAAGCAGGGCAGTCCAGTTTCTATTTTGATTCACATTAAAAACCAATCACTCTGTCTCTCTCCTATTTAAGCAGATAGTATTCAAATGAGTGGACATTCCAATATTTGTGGGAAAAATCTCTGTTCTGCTGGAAAAGTAATTAGTGGTGAATAAGAGAGAAAAAGGGGAGGCAGAGCTGGGGCAAGAGAGCATGGCCACATTGATCTCTGGCCCTTTATGGAAATCTGAGCGCTTAGTCTATCAGTTCAAACATAAATTATTTATATTTTTGTCCACTCACAATGATGATATCCTCTCTATCCTCTACCATGTCATTTCTAATTTAGTGTATATTTCTCAGGTTGTATAAATCTATGTCATCCACAAATATTGGAACCCAACAGGCTGATTAGTAACTGTGTTGATGAGCTCCATTTAGGATAGAGAGGACATAATTTTTCAGTGTTGGCTCTGTAGGAGGATGGACTGAGTTTCCCTGGGACTGAAGGAAAATGCCCCTAAGAGCTCAATCAAATAAAAAGCAACAAGAAAAGGGCACTAGACATTTATATATTTTGATGGAGGGGTAGAAACATCAATTGGAAACAAATGCTGGAAATTATCACTCACTCTTGGTAAAGTGGAAAATGACATTTTCTTACTTAAACTGCTTGAGAGTAGTACTTAAATTCTGCTTTAATTCTTTAAAAAAAAAATTGAGAATGTCTCACTTGCTGCCTCATTTGAACCTCAAAATTCAATTTATTCAATGCCTGAGGCATTCTAATAAGTGTAAAAGACCCTGAAAATACAGCAAGTCAACATTTAGTAAACATCAGATGGCCTCACAATTTGGGGTGAATTTACACAAATTTCTTCTTTTCTCATGTCTTGAAATAGTCTTATTTGTGACATTTTTTTAAAATTTGTCTTTAGTTATTTTTTAATCACAGAATTTACTCACTCATTTGTCATTTAGAGAATATGTGTCTAGGAACCATGAGACACTACCATTTTCTGTGACTAGTTTAAAAAATACTCAAGTCAGATGTTTTGCCTTTCTCTGAATAAGGCAGTATTATTAAGATACTTTATCAGAGACTAAGTGTGGAGAGCATAAATGAATTAGCCTAGACACTGATGATGAAATGTGAGAGGCAGCTATTCACAGAGAAGCCACACAACTCAAGCACTTACATGTTCCACAAAATCCTGTATACCATCTATTTTTTTTGTTGTTGTTGTTGTTGTTCCTGTAGATCAAAGATGCCACCTGTCCCACACCTTCAGGTCTTCTGCGTGCCTCATAAATGTTTGTAATTAAAAGAGTACATTTTTCAGACAAGAAAACACATGGTAGCACATGGCTATCTGGATTCTAAACCCTTGATTACCTCTTACCAGCTTTTGGATCTTTGGAGAGTAAGTTAATCTTCCTAAGAATCAAACTATCATCTATAAAATGGGAATAATTCACATTACTACTGCATAAGACTGCGCTGTGTCATTGAGTTTTATGTAGTCCCTGACAAATATTCACACATAACACTGGTGTTTAACAATATTATGTATATATGATATATTACATTATTTTGATATATATTAAATTATATATTAGTCAGTGAGTATTAAATTAGGCGTATATATTATTCTAAGTCATGTTAAAAAATTGAACATAGAAAAAGGAGAAAAATCTCTTAGCACACACCATGTTTATATTCTAGAGAAACAGAAAGGGAAAGCAAAATGAATAACATGAAAACATATTTTAAAGTTAATTTGATATGGAGATAAAAAGCCATGAAAACATGAACCTTAAGAGAAAAAAAAAACTCTAAATAGAAAGTCCTTTCAGTGGGCTGGATTTGAGGCAGGATCTGAAAGGTCAGAAGAAAGTGCAAAATTATAAGTGGGTCTTTGAGGTCCTCAGCCACTATGACCATAACAGAGATAAAGGCTGGGTATAGTGTCTGTATAAGGAATAAAGGCAGGGCAGGATGGAGAACGTAGGTAGAGAAGGTAGTTTGCCTTTTGCTTGCAGTGCCGTGCAAGTCCTCTGTAGGACTGAAACTGAGCAAGGTATGCCCCCTGCTTATTCTGTCTGTCTTCCTCTTTGCCCTGCTTCTTTTCTAGACTTACATCCAGCATTACAGTGCAGCTTTGTGTCTTGTTTCTGCACTGACACAGTTGGAAAGTAAATGGATATTTGTCACTGACAGCATTTATTACCTTATTTCCTGGCCACTAAGTGGATCTAGTTATACGTAAATAGACTTAGATTCTGCTCTCACAATATTTTACTCACCTGAATTATGGGTGATAATTACTCTTTAGTTTACAGCTGTAAACCCTGGGAAGGACCCCTGTGTGCACAAGCTATAGGCAGCTGCCTCCATTTTTATGATATGTGAGGCACTAAACTACATTTACATGATAAAGACTTTTAGTCTATCTTAGCTTGTAAAATTCTTATGGCTAGATTTACTGCAGAGGGTTGCAGAATAACAGAGGGTACACACACACACACACACACACACACACACACACACACACACACACACGTACATCACTGAGGTGAGAGAAAACATTATCCAAGTATAGGATTCAGGATGAGTCAGTATAGGAATGGGCAGCATTTGTCAGAAGAGTTCTCAAGGAGAGCCAATGTCCCATGAGATGCAGCCCTACAGTTGATGATGGCTATTAACAGGCTCCCTTCATTTACATCTGATTTCAACCAGTAGATAAATGGTAAATCATTTTTGCTTTTCAAACTATCTTTCTAAGCAGGTTTCTTATCCTGCCCTGTTTTAGCTGATTCTATAGTTTCCTTGACTGCTACTTTTTTATCTCCCTCAATTTTTTCAAAAAAACTTATCTTAAGTAAAAACTATATGTGGTATCAAAGAGACACATGCTTTTGAGATGGAACAGATTTACACCTTTGACTACAGACTTACAACCAAAACAACTGCATTTAATGTGAATGAACATCTGTTGTACAAAGTTCTGTGACAACCAAAGCAATGATCCTGACTTGTGCTATGTTAATGTAGTTAACTGCAGATGCAGTATTTTGGGGTTGACCTTTTATTACTCTGTGCCTACTTGATGCTTGACTGAATGTTTTATTTTTAAATTTGGGCATAGTATTCTAGTTAGCCTATAAAACGTAATAGTCAAACATGCTGAGTTAGTCAGGGTTCTCTAGAGGAACAGAATTGAGAGGATGAATACATACTATGTGTGTTCATATTTATATGCACATGTAAGTACATATATAAAGAATTCTTTAAATAAATTTATCTTAAAATAGTACCAAAAGATGGCTCCCATTGGAGAAGCTGAGAAGTTGTCAGTTGCTCCGTCCTTGAACAAGGTGTCTCAACATTCACTGTAGTGGCATAGTGACTGACTCAGGTTTGGGAGGCTCACAGCATGTTGGTTGATTTTTACAGGAGGATGAGTGTCTCAACAGCCCAATTATGGCACCAAACACATGGAATGTTCCAGGAGAACTACTGTCTATAGTCAAGGGTGCAAACCTGGAAACACTGACTATGTAATTAGAAATGGAATTAGCATCAGGAACAGAGTCGATGAACAGGACAGCTAAAGGGAGTTCCAGACAGTGAAAGTAGAATAATCGGCCTCTGCCACATCTTATTTGAGCTGAGCTATGACTAGATGATGCCGTAAAACTACAGGTGGGTCTTTGCACACCCAGTAAAACACTCACAGCAATTCTTCAGGGGAAGATTCCTATGTGGGTGATTCCAATTTTTGGCAACATTATATTTAAAGCAACCACCACACATGCCATTTTTAAATAGATCCTCACTTTGTATTTCCAGGGAAACTAGGAACTAGAAAACTGTGTTTTGCATGGGAGATTATTTTGGAAAGTCAATAAGGTCTTAAACTAGATGTGTTTGGTAACATTAAGCTCTAGTCTAAAAGTTGGTGAAACCAGCATTTTTTCAAGTGTTTGCTGTAAACAAACCAGTTAGGATCTCTCTAAACTCTGTGTTTCCAAATTCAACAACTAGTTATTGTTTCTTGTTCACCAATCTAACAACCCTTTATGATACCCCTTGACATCTAAATGTCCATGTTGAAAAAGGCATGGTAGCACCATTCTTGGATATAGTCCAGTTCTACCAAGACACCAAGAAACTTGTTTTTGGCTTCATATAGAGGTCTACTTAGATGGATTAGCTTAACAGATCAATCAGTCTATACCTTAACCATTTAAGGTACATGCTGGTGTACATTATTATGACTTTTAAAAGCTCTCTACCTTGGGTATACTTTTCAACTTTCATTGCTAAAGACATTTATTTCTTAAAACTCAGACCAATTATGTGCATGTATAGTGTCAGGTTTCCCAAGACTACATTAAACTAAATATTGACTTTGCAAGGCCTCCCTCATTTATTATTTACAGTTCTTAATTTGTGGAATTTATTAAAAATTGATAAGGATATTTGCTGGTGAAATTTCCCACAGGTGTCAAATTGGATGACCTAACCAAGCCAATTACAAAACTGGCAAATCTATGGTTACTTTGCTAAAAATGACACAATTTGATTTTAACAGGGATTGATATTTTTAAGGACACTGAGACATTTTCTTTCAAGGAATAATGTTCTTCAATTTTAGAAAACTACTTTTTTTTTAACTTTTCAGAAAATTGCTTTCTTGTACAGCTTGTTAGCCTTTCTGTTCTTTCTCAGAATTGGATATTTTATTCTTTGGCACTTTAGAAAGTGTTGAGAGAGAATTTCAAGTATTTAAAAAATATTTTTTTTAACAGATTTGCCTTTTGTACAAAGTGTCAGGCAGTTCAAGGGGCAGCCTGGGTGCCATCACATCTTTTGTCAGTGGAGCAAAAATCATTCTTATAGAATCATTGTTCCCATTACCAAAAAGATGGGTCCTGTATTTTTGCGATTAATGATAGCCTCCAGAGAAAGAGGAGAAACTGCATGATTCTGTAGACTGATTCATCTGCTGGATCACCTCTCCCCAGATCAAAGGCTCTTATGGGGTTGTAATGAAGAGTTGTGGGGAAGCATTTGACAGCTTCCTAAACAGCTCTTAGTCTCTACCATATAACTTGTTTAATTTAGCTTCAATGAACTCAGATAGTACAAGACTATAACAACCAGTCACATAAAATAAAATAGGCTTCAGGGTAACAATGATGTTTCTGATCAAATCCTTAATAGCATAATCCATACAAACATCAGGGGAGTGGCTAAAATTCTTCTTTCTTTCTTTCTTTCTTTCTTTCTTTCTTTCTTTCTTTCTTTCTTTCTTTCCTTTCTTTCTTTCTTTTTTCCTTTTCTTTCTTTTTTTTTTTTTNATTTAAAAAAAGTTAGAGCCTACACTTTATTGACAAATATGAGCAAAAGATTACATAATATCATCCCTACCCTTGACATTTGTAAACATTGTACAAGGACAAATTGATGTTGAAGATGTGAGGATGACTGAAAGTCATAGACAAAGAGGAACTGTGTTCGTGCATGGTTGAATTTCCTGCATTAATAATCAGGGTAAGTTCTGTGTAGGAATGATGGGCCAAGTCACAAATAGGTGCAGATAACATTTGTTAAACTTTGTGCTCTATCATTGAAATATTGAAGTCTTAAACTCTTTTGACCTAAGGCAGGCAAAATACCTCTTGTTCCATCTATTTCTGCTACCCAGTTCATTCAATACCCAATGATCAGGAAAACATGGCATTGCAGAGCACGTGTTAAGTGTCTCGTAAAGTAAAGAAATGTTATGTAGTTAAATTGACAGGCAGCTGTAATGTGTGCTTCAATTTAAAATAGTCCATGGATAATTTTGGTTAACAATGTATATATCTATAAAACATTGTTATAAGATAGGAACTAAGAAGCCAGACTCTGGACTAAAACTCCCTAGCCTTTAAAAGTTCTTACCTATATATGATCAGATTTATAATTTCATGCATAGCCCCCAGCCATTCACATCCTTAAACTAGATAAAGTGACAACCATTGTTTTGGATGATTTCTGTGATGTTATATTTGGGAATTCATGTTAAATTCTTAAACTTGTCAAACTTCTAAACAGCTGATCATCAAGAAAATTTCAGGTTTTATTTATCTATTGTTATATATTAACATGAGCAATAAAACATGCTTTATCTTTTTTTTAATTGATATTTTATTTGTTTACATTTCAAATGTTATCCCCTTTCCCTGTTTTCACTCTGCAAGGGTACTCCCACCTACCCAGTCCTGCCTCACTACCCTAGCATTCCTCTACACTGGGGCATCAAGCCTTCACACCTCCCATTGGTGCCAGTCAAGGTCCCTTCAGTCCTTCCCCTAACTGCTCCACTGGGGTACCCTGTGCTCAGTCCAATGGTTGGGTGCAAGCATGAACATCTATATTGGTCAGAATCTGGCAGAGCCTCACAGGAGACAGCTGTATCAGGCTTCTGTCAGCAACCACTTGGCATCAGCAATAGTTTCTTCTTTATCTTATACTGTGAGACAATAGATTGCTAAGCAACATAATTAATTGATGACAAAATTGAGATCGAATAATAGTAACAATTTAAATCATATATTAGTAGAAATTAATGGTGAACCTGAAACCATGTGAAAATAAATGAATATACGAAGTGTTCTTTATAGAAATGAGAGCTAAGAACATTATTGGAATTCCCACCATTTGTTGTATAAAATATAGAATTAACACAGCAAAATTGTTAAGGCATAAGTGCTAGATAGAATGCTCGTGAAGTTTGGAATTTTAATTCTAGGCTCATTCATTTCTTTAAAAATGCTTGAAAGATCAAAAGTAAAACTATCAAAAGTAAATCTTATAATAAAATTCGTATTGAGTGTTCTCAATGCCCATGTAAGATCTAACAATTCTTCTTGAAACAACTTCTTCCCAGAGCTTTCTCTCTCTCTCCCTCCATCTCTCCCTCCCTCAATCTCTCTGTGTCTGTGTCTGTGTCTGTGTCTGTGTCTGTCTCTGTGTCTGTCTGTCTGTCTGTCTGTCTGTCTGTCTGTCTGTCTCTCTCTCTCTCTCTCTCTCTCTCTGTGTGTGTGTGTGTGTGTGTGTGTGTGTGTGTGTATACACATGCGAGTGTACATTATTCAGGAACCAGGATTAAAAGTGTTAAAATGTAAATACCTGTGTTGTTCTCACTGCTTAGATTATTATATTCATATCTAACTAGGAAACTTCTGAAGGATAAAGTGGGAGTGTCTTCTTATGTCTCCAGTGACCAACTCATGATTGAAGAGTCAGTGCCAGCTATAGGAGATTCAAGTGGGAGGTAAGCCTGCTGTCTATTCTACACTGTTCTAAATGACAAACTATTCTATAAGAACAAGAAATTTTACTCATTAAATCCACAAAACCGGACATTCATCTCTCATCACTGATTAATTTCTCACAACAGTGGGCTGTTTATTATAACGTTTTGTTAGGAGCATTTAATTCTGGAAAGCCTATGACCCATGAGATAAAACCTCAGGTTATGCAATCAAATGCTATGATAAAATTAATATCCAGTACCTGCACTTTTATATTGGATGTGATTCTCCAAGTTATACATGGGCAGTGCTCCAAAACTTGATGCAATAATAAATTATTAGGAGTTTGTGTAAAAACTCGTCTTCAAGAATACATAATCAAAAGTGATTCCGTTGCCAAAAATGTTTCCAAATTTATTTTATGTTATACACTTTTATAAACAAAACACAGTGAAATGCTTCTATCATTCTAGAGTATAATCTAGATTTTGGTTGATGTTGATGTTTGTTGTTTGAGGTAAGCATTCAGTTAGATAAACAAGTGTCAAGATTCCAGTGATATGTCAAGAAAAACTGAAAATGATCTTACTAACTGCATGCCACGTCACTATGTTATGCACATCAATCTACTATGCATGGTTTACATATGTTACCTAAATTATATCTTAGATTAATTTGAAGAATTCCATATTCCATCTCACTGTGGCGGTGAGCAAATGAAGTATGCTAATGCCTTAAATTATCTACCATAAATGGTATATACAGGAGCTTTAAAAATTATTTATTTATCTCCCTGTGTGTATGTATGTGTATTCTTGTGTCTGCATGTTTGAATATTTATTCCAATGGAAGTTAATGCAGAGTCCAGGGAAGGGCCCTGGGTGCTTATCCTTATTATACCCCTTCTGTTCCCATGAGACATGATCTCTCCTTAACCTTGAAATGTTCCTCTGAAAGCTCTGGCTTTCATCCTGTCTTCATTCCTTTTGAATATGCCCCTTTTCACGGGCATATGTGAAAAGGCCAACTTTTGATCTGGGTGCTAGGATCTAAACACCAGTTCTATTGACTGAGCCTCAAGTACTCTCAATATTTCAGGCAACTCTTCAGCTCCTATATAGGGATTTAAACTCAATCATTCTATAGTTTATCTTCAGGATTTTGTGATTTTTTTTAAAAAAATTTGTATCAATGTATGATTCTACATATTTAAAATGTATAATTTACTTCTGTATTCAACTTTATTTTTCATATTATTGAGTTGCAGACATTTTCATGGGCCAATAAAGGAGATCACAAGAACTGAACTGTCAAAGAAATATCTGCTAGCATCATTTATACTGTTATCATCTCCTTCCTTCATGCCTGAGGATTCTCTACTGGAAACACTATACAATGATTTCTATGTAAATAACTGGCCTTCATCTACAGGCTCTACATCAGCAGTTCAAACAACTGCAGGCATAATGTGTTTAAAAAAGAAATCTAATTAAATATATACAAAATAGTTGTCTTACTGTTGTTCTCTATACAATGCACTATGGTATTTATTTATATAATATTTACTGTTTATTAGCTATTATAACTCATTAGAGACTGGCTAAAGAAATAGAGAACATATGTGCTGGTAGCATGAAGGTACTACTCCAGCTTGTACCAGGGATTTGTTCCTTTGTGTATTTTGGTATCAAGTGTGGAGACGCCCTGTAATTGTTAACCTTTGAGTATCATGGGCAGATGATTTTATTGTTGTTTTGGCTAAAATAATTATTGGAAGTGGATCTAGTGAATAAGTTGGAATCATTAGCAGATAAATGACTGTCATTTCTGCACCAGGATAAATTGACCCCAGTGCCTATTTTTCTCAATTACTATGTTATTGTACCATTCTACTATATCTAAGCCCTTGTGCAACATTCATTTTAAGTTCTGTTCCTTGGGTCCTTCATTAGTTTCAAATGATACTCAGTCCAGAAATGATAAGATACATGTTCAACTGTGTTAACTCCTTGACTTTGCCCATCCTTGCTTCATATAATGCCTTTCTTCATCCCCTCTGTAGAGCACAGTTGTGTATTCCCACCCATACTTTCACTACTAGACTAAGGTCTTGATGTTAGGCACTGTGAATTTCTTTAATAAATATCATTGTAATTGATTTCAATCATGCATGGATTATACAAATTCATGAAACATGATAATAAATACCAATGTTATATCTTAACTGAGAATCTGATAATTTTTGGACACAGAAATCATGAAATCTAAATCATAAGCATTATAACACACACACACACACACACACACACATCCACACACACACACACACACATATACACAAAGGAAAGTATTTGAGGACAGTAATATTTAATGTAAAGTTTATGAACAAGCCTTGTTTCAAACTCTGATTCTATAACATTGTTGAAGTGGCTATTTTTAAACATTTTCCGAACATGTGTTATAGAAAGTAATGCAATAATGTAACTCCTGGATCCTTTATGTAATTTCTCACTATTACATCTTAGCAATGAGTATGTCTTATTATTAGCCTGACATAGCATAATTGAAGACATATTTTCTTTCTGACTGGCACCTAAAATAATGTCTTAGAATTGATAATGTCTTAGAATTGATGGTGTCTAAGATTTGATAAACTGTATGTCCCTCACCAATTATCACATTCATTTTGTTTCACTCACTAATGTCAGCTTCTTCCTAAATGATTTAGTTCCAAGTCACTGATTACTCTCTCATTTCCCTTGATAAAGCTGTGACTGGGGAACCTCAGGAACTGCCTCCTGCCTTTGTCATCAGAGAAGGCAATAAAACCTATCACACCTACATATAACTTCTAGAAAACTTGCAGACACTCCATTCCACCTTAATGCTGAAAACATTAGTGTGGCTGAAATGTAGCTCAGTTCCTGAGAACTTGAGTTGTGTAGGAGGCTTTGTGTATGATCACCAATGAGAACAATTATTAAGAAAGAAAAATACCTGTATGATTATTAGAAGTAAAGTGTGAGCTATAGTTGTAATAAGATTATAAAAAAAAATATTTGACAGTATATTTTCTTCTTACTTATAGAATTTATATTATTAATAATTGTTCTGTATTCATACAATGGGCCAGTTTAGACAACTGAAGATCTTCTAGGTGACTAGATATAAATCAAGTCTCTAGAATGTTTAAATTTTTTTTTCATTTTATGCATGAATTATTACTCTAGAAGTATTAGCAATTTTGTTTGTTGTGATTATGAAAAGCTTGAATTCATCATATGTAAATTTAGATAAAATTAGACAATTAGGTTTAGGATAAAGAAATAAAATGATCAGGTCATAAGGTTAGCCATCAAGCAACATCTACCTACTGAATCATCTCTCTGGCCCTTAAAATGATTCTAAAATTAACACAGGTTAATAATAGGCACTTGGAATCTGCTGGGTTTAAACTTGAAGTTATCTCTACTGGCTTTGCAGTTTTTTAGCATCTAAGAAAGTGCATAATTTTAGGAACTGATTATAATGATTCTAAGAGAAGGATGAGGCTGTTATGACCCAAACAACTTAGCAAAGAGTGAACTAATATTTGACACTTATAAATGCTGATGACTGTTGCAACTCTTATCATAAAACAATTAAAGGTAAAACTCTTCCACTTTATATCTTGAAGTATGTTACAAAGCCAGCTTAATATATGGTAGAAGGGAGGAAAAAGCAAGTTTAATAAGGCTATTGATTAAATATATTGTCAGTGATTAAAGAAAGATATTTGGAGAATCAGGTGAAGTAGATGACTCTAAAGTGTGCCCATTCTGTAACCACAAGGGTAAAAATTGTTCCATTTACTAACATAGAGTACTATTAACCAATGAATGTCTTCATAAGAATGAATTTCACAGGTACCCACACCATGAATTTTAGTTATAGCCACCCTTCTTGTGTTTTCATGTATTAAGAGATGTGTTGTGTGCACATGACTTGAATTATTGTTTTGGTATTAAATAGGAGAGGACAGGCATAAATCTTTGAGAAGTCTTTTTGTAAGAGCCAAATGGCGGATTATACCACAATGGATATGGTTATAAGTCATAGGCATTACACTGAACTTCTCAGTTCTTAATAACTGTAATGGCCTCTCCCCTTTCCTGGAGATGTGGAGTGGTGTTGGTTACCAGGCAAGTATGCCTTCTCTAACAAGTGCTAATCTAAATATCAAACACTTGCTATATAAGAGGAAACTTGAAGACTGAAACTTACTAAAAGTTATTCCTGTGATTGGGTGGTGCCATTAAAGAACTGGTATGACTTCTGGGCTCTGATTACTTACTGCCCCGATTGCTCAGCTTTTTCAGTAACACCTTCAAGAATGAACGGGTCTAAGCTATAGTGTTAGGGTCAGTCAAAGGAATATTTGAGAAAGTACTAAAAAGATAGATGTTGCTGATAACTCAGTTGTAGGATCTCATCTGAGTGTCAATTGAAAACGCAGTTTAGAAGAATATGGATAGACTTTTAGTCACACATCAGTGACTTGTCTCTGTTTACTCTATTTGTCCAGTACTCTACACATGAGCAGTCTTGTTTTCATCTCAATCTAACACTTCATAGAGAAAAGATGAATTTGTAAAATGTATGAATAATACTAATATTATGTTAAAGAAACTTGAGAGTTGTTTTAGTAAATATTTAATGTCAATTGGGAGTTTCTACTATTCTTTCATTCACTATCCAGATAAAAGACACAAAACATTTATATTTATGATAAGCCTTTAATACACAATCCACAAGAGGTGGGCAGATATCTACCTTCTGAATTATTATTATCTACTTCCATATCAATAACACTGAGTTATGGCTATGTTCTATCTGGGTTGCCCTCCAGGCCATATTTTTATGACTCACTTACCCCATGGCATATTCTCCTGTCTTCACGTTCTCTCCTATCATCAACTGGTCATTCTTCAGACCCCAAGCCTGGGAACCAAAATTCTGCCTATCTTTCTTCTGCCCAGCTATAAGCAGTAGGCACATTTATTCAACCAATAGTTTGAAATTAAGAAGCAAGGTTACATAACTTCACTTGGTACATGTGAGAAGCTCTTCATCTCTGTGGGCAACCAGAATCTTTTCTGCCTCACAGATGTCAGACCTTCTATTTTTCTGACTAAGCCATAAACCACCAGATTAATTATTGATGTGTGCTAAAGCCATACAGACAAAAATATTTTATCTTTACAGGGAGTAGTGAAGTTAGGATCATATAAAGCTTCCCAAGCACCTATGATGAACCAAAATTAAGGCAAAAGCCATATTTTATAGCTATATATATATATATATATATATATATATATATATATATTTGAAAAGCTAGCCAATTTATCATGAGATCTTTAATAAGCCTTATACATCTTTCTCATTATTGAAAGTAGCAAAACAAGAATGCATACCATCTTTCAGGCTAGGTATAAAAGGCACTCACTCACTAATAGAGCACACTGAAAGAGTGCACCCTTTTAAATCCTCAAACTGCTACTCCAGATACACATAAATAACAAAATTCTTCAGAGTGGATGGTAAATAAAACTAGTCATCTAAATTTAATAAATTTTAAGGAACAAAATGGAAAAAAAAAGGCTTGGATTGTGTCCTAATTTATTTTAGTTTGCTGTGATACAATAAAGTACCAAAGCAACTTGGAAGAGAGAAGGCATTTTTGTTGTTGTTGTTGTTTGTTTTTCTTTAAAGGTCCACACCCCAGTTCATCAGTGAGGGAAGAGAGGGTAGGAATCAACCAGGGATTTGGAGACTGGACCTGAAGCTCAGGCCATAGAGAAATGCTGCTTACTGAATTGTTCTCCATGGCTATAACAGCCTGATTTCTTATATATCCCAGATCACCTGCCCAGTGGTGACATTTGGCTGGAATTTCCCTCATCAAGCATTAATCTAGAAAATTCTCTGAAGTCATACCTATAGGCTAATCTGATGGAGTCAATGTCTCAGTTAATGTTATCTCTGTCCAGGTAACTCTTGTTTGTGTCAAGCTGACAAAATCTATCTGGCTAAATGGTAACATAGGAGATGATGGGATCAGTTTTCTGCAAAGTCTTGAAAATAGTAGGTGAAAATAGGAAAAGCTATATGAAGCTATGGGCTTTAAAACTTAGATATATGCATGTAAAGTATTCTTATTTTGTTAACATCATTAAAGAATAAAAGACTTACATTCATGCATATGTATACCCCAGGTACCTTTGATGCTATGTATTCTATTACTCTAAACTAAATTCAAGTACCAAAAAAAGCATACAGAATAAAAATGCAAATGCCAGCAGCTTTTCAACCTACAAACCACAGGGGATGGTATGTAAATAACCTCTGATAAATAATTGCTTTTCTTAGAACACCGAAACTCAGAAACAACTATCTTAAGTGACCTTGTTATCTTGTCCAATTAAAACAGACCTTAATAGTTAATAATGATCTGCATAGCTCAGCTACCTTAAAAGGTCTTTGTTTAAGAAGCTAGGATTTCCTCAAGGTAAGTGTTACATGATGTAATCAATGCCTTCTGAAGAGTGAATTTTAAAAGAATGGTTTAAAAGTATGGATGCTAATATACAGAGAATTTTCTTTTGCTCAAAGTCAAGGTAGTAATCATGACATCCAATCATACTTTGTCACAAATATGCCTTAATTTATGGTGATATGGAGAGATGACTGTGTGGATAAGAGCATGTAAGATCATCTTGTGGATGATCCACCCACATTTGGTTCCCTGCACTCATATCAGATGGTTCACAACAGCTCATTACTCTAGCTCTATGCTCTTCCAGACTCTAAGTACCTGCCTTCAGTTATGTGTGTGTGCAAACACACACACACACACACACACACACACACACACTCAAACACACACACACACTCACACACACACACACACACACACACACACACTCACACACATACACACAATTAAAAATAAAATAAATCCTATCATGAGCCATGTACTATGCCTCCACTGTCAGTGGAACTTACTTGTAGCAATGAGGATTTTGTAAAATCCACTATGTATTTGAGGCTGGTCATAGCAGAAATTTTGATACTCTTCCCATACTAGCCCTAGTCCCATGAGGCAAGCCAGTTATCATATCTTGAAAATATTATGCTTTCACTGTGGAAAGAACTATGTTGTCCACATAACATGGCTTTGTGTATCTGTATCAACATTACTAAGGTGTATATAGTATGCCTGCTAAGTGTGCTAGATTAGATGCACACACGTGAAATATAGCATGACATAAGGATGTCCACCAAGTCTTCTAATGGTAGGAACTTGTCACTTCCATTACAATATTATGGGTAGATATTGTGTAATGTGATCTCTCACAGATATGAATATTATAATTTGACAGGTGATAATTATTATACCTGACAAAGTTTGAAACTAGTAATAAAACAATTTTAGGGCATTTTCTTTTATCCAAGTGACCATTTATCTCAAATCAGTCAATGGTTACCCTCTTCTCTTCTACTACTGTTTCTACCTCCAATGGCCTGGACAATGGCTGACCACTCTTTATCTGTATGTACAGGCCTACCACAAACATGTCATGTGAACAAAGTGAAAGGTTGATCATAATGACGGGCTTCCTTTTTATTTTTGAAGCTTCTCTGTGATGTCTTCATTTTTTTCATTACCATGCAATATTTTATCATAAAATTACAAATTATAAAAATCATATATTTATATGATTTACTATATAGATGATAATATTTTATAGATCTGTCCATTTTATAGATAAGTCAGCTGGGAGAGACTTGTTTGCACTTATGGATGCTTGGGAATTATGCTGAGAACCTTCATTTGTATAGTCATGCGTGGACATATGTTTTCATATTTCTCAGTGTATTCATGGAAATGGAGATGGTAGATCACATGGTAACTACCTTTTACATGTTTGAGGAAACATCAGACTTTTCCAGAACAGCTGCAACATTTTCTGTTTTATCAGCATATGTGATGTCCCAGAGTTTTCTCTATTGTTCCAAAACTTTCAATTATCTGTCTTTGGATATCTGTCATTCCAACAACTCTGGATGGTAGCATTTCATTTTAGTTCTGTTTTCCATTTTTTGAATGACAGATTAAATTTGGTATCTTTCAATTTTTAATCAGTATATTCCTAGGATGTGTGACTATTTAAATATTTGCTTTTATTTTAAAATTAACTTATAGATCCTATTATGGTTTAACATTTCAAGCTGTGAAGGATGCAAGGGAGTAAATAACACTGGCTATAGTTCTGTATTTTATTAGAGGAATTTGTAATACTGATTTTTTTTTTAAGTGATTACAAAGAAAACTTGTTAATGTCTCCTTGGAAATTAAAAATAGTATTTTCACTGGGAAGATGATAGATTAATACACAGATATGTGTTTAAAATAGTTTGCATGTACACAGACATGGCTGAAGCACAATGAAACAAACTTAATCAGGAATGAGACTGAAACTAATATAGAGATTTCTGTGATCTTCTAAATAGCGCTAGGCTTACTGATACATCAAGGAATTTTTTTTTTTGATATATCAATTTTCTCTCTCAAAACAGAAAAAAAGAAAATATGGATGCTCTATTATTTTCAATTTTCTTTTCCAGCCTTTCATTTGCTTATAGAAAATAGAGACTGATTAACCCAAATCAGAACAATGAACTCTGAAATCCTTTAAAAGGTGAATTATCACAGTGTTCCAGGGGCTGGGGTGTGGCTCAGCTAGTAGAATGGTGGCCTGCAATGGCTGAGGTCCTGGGTGTGATCCCTAGCACTGCATTTACTGGGCAAGGAGCTGCATGCTTATAATTCTAGTTCTTGAGATATAGAGGTAGGGGGGTGAGAAGTTAAGGGCCATCTTTGCCTATTTTGCAAGATTCAGGCAACCCTGGGCCTCACCGTAGACTGCCTCCCATAGAACGAAAAGAAAATAAGGCAAAAAAAAAATAAATAAATAAAATAAAAACCACACATACAATTAAATTTTTAATAAAGTAAAAAGTTTTCTAATTTTATATGGCACGAATTACTTTGTGAGAGGATTTATGCTGTTTCTAAATCAAGAAAGAGATGAAATGTATTGTAAATATTTACAGAAATTTGAATAGGAAACAAAACATTTTATATTAACTTTTCCTTTTCCTTTTCCTTTCCTTTTCCTTCCCCTCCCTCCCTCCCTCCCTCCCTCCCTCCCTTCCTTCCTTCCTTCCTTCCTTCCTTCCTTCCTTCCTTCCTTCCTTCCTTCCTTCCTTCCTCCCTTCCTTCCTTCCTTCCTATTTTCTTTCTTTCTTTCTTTCTTTCTTTCTTTCTTTCTTTCTTTCTTTCTTTCTTTCTTTCCTTCCTTCCTTCCTTCCTTCCTTCCTTCCTTCCTTCCTTCCTTTCTTTCTTTCTTTCTTTCTTTCTTTCTTTCTTTCTTTCTTTCTTTCTCCACATTTTGTTCTATTATCAGCAACACCTTTCTTTCCATCTCCTCCTCACACAGCTCCTACCCACATTTCCCATTCCTTTCTCCTCTGAGAAAGGAGAACTCTCCCTGGGGATCATCCCCTACCCTGGCATATTAAGTAACTGCAGGACTAGGTGAATTCTCTCCTAATGAGGCAAAACAAGGAGAAGGCACAGGTAGAGGACTGGGATGCACAGTTAGGCAACAGGGTCAGGGACAGCCCCTGCTCTGGACCTGCATGAAGACCAAGCTGTGCAACTTTTACATCTGTGTGTGTATGCGGGGTGTGGCTTCCTCTTTGTATGGTAATTCTATAAAAATATTATCATATATTATTAGTGGGTTAGTTAAATTAATACATAAATACAAATGATAAAAAGTTGCTTTACAGTAGGAATTGAAGATAACTAAATAAGTGTATTGAAACACAGATTTACATATTTTTTTTCAACTTTTATTAGATATTTTCTTCATTTACATTTCAAGTGTTATCCAGAAAGTTCCCTATACCCTCGCCCCTCCCGGCCCTGCTCCCCTACCCATCCGCTCCCACCCCTTGGCCCCGGCGTTCCCTTGTATTGGGGCATATAAAGTCTGCATAACCAAGGGGCCTCTCTTCCCACTGATGGCCAACTAGGCCATCCTCTTCTATATATGCAGCTAGAGACACGAGCCCAGGGGGTACTAGTTAGTTCATGGTTATTCTTCCACCTANCCACTGGTTTGCTGTAGATTGCTTTTATCATGTTTAGGTAAGGGCCTTGAATTCCTGATCTTTCCAAGACCTTTATCATGAATGGGTGTTGGATTTTGTCAAATGCTTTCTCAGCATCTAAGGAGATGATCATGTGGTTTTTACCTTTGAGTTTGTTTATATAGTGTATTACGTTGATGGATTTCCATATATTAAACCACCCCTGCATTCCTGGGATGAAGCCTACTTGGTCATGATGGATGATCGTTTTGATGTGTTCTTGGATTCGGTTGGCGAGAATTTTGTTGAGTATTTTTGCGTCGATATTCATAAGGGAAATTGGTCTGAAGTTCTATATCTTTGTTGTGTCTTTATGTGGTTTAGGTATCAGAGGAATTGTGGCTTCATAGAATGAATTGGGTAGTGTGCCTTCAGATTCTATTTTGTTGAATACTTTGAGAAGAACTGGAACTAGGTCTTCTTTGAAGGTCTGATAGAACTCTGCACTAAACCCATCTGGCCCTGGGCTTTTTTTGGTTGGGAGACTATTAATGACTGCTTCTATTTCTTTAGGAGATATAGGGCTGTTTAGGTCATTAATCTGATCCTGGTTTAACTGTGGAACTTGGTATCTGTCTAGAAAGTCATCCATTTCATCCAGATTTTCCAGTTTTTTTGAATATAACCTTTTGTAGAAGGATCTGATGGTGTTTTGGATTTCCTCAGGATCTGTTGTTATGACTCCCTTTTCATTTCTGATTTTGTTGATTCAGATGCTATCCCTGTGCCCTCTAGTGAGTCTGGCTAAGAGTTTGTCTATCTTGTTGACTTTTTGAAAGAACCAGCTCCTGGTTTGATTGATTCTTTGGATAGTTCTTTTGTTTCCACATGGTTGATTTCACCCCTGAGTTTGATTATTTCCTGCCTTCTACTCCTCTTAGGTGACTTTGCTTCCATTTGTTCTAGAGCTTGCAGATGTGCTACCAAGCTACTGGTGTAAGCTCTCTCCATTTTTTTTTTGTTTGTTTGTTTGTTTGTTTGGAACTCACAGCTATGAATTTACCTCTCAGGAATGCTTTCATTGTGTCCAATAAATCTGGGTATGTTGTGGCTTCATTTTCATTAAACTCTAGAAAGTCTTTAATTTCTTTCTTTATTCCTTCCTTGATCAAAGTATCATTGAGTAGATTGTTGTTCAGTCCAAGTGAATGATGGTGTTCTGCTACTTATGTTGTTATTGAAGAGCAGCCTTAGTCCATTGTGATCTGATAGGATGCAAGGGACAATTTCAATATCTTTGAAACTGTTGAGGGCTGTTTTGTGGCCAATTATGTGATCAATTTTGGAGAAGTTGCCATGAGGTGCTGAGAAAAATGTATATCCTTTTGTTTTAGGATGAAATATTCTGTAGATATCTGTTAAGTCCATTTGTTTCATAGCTTCTGTTAGTTCCACTGAGTCTCTGTTTAATTTCTGTTTCCAGGATCTGTCCATTGATGAGAGTGGGGTGTTGAAGTCTCCCACTATTATTGTGTGAGGTGCAATGTGTGTTTTAAGCTTTACTAAAGTTTCTTTAATTAAAGTGGCTGCCCTTGCATTTGGAGCATAGATATTCAGAATACTTTCAAGGAGAACCTTCTAAAACGGAAACTACTCATACTTCACGGGGAGAAACAGAGAAAACTATTAAAACCCAACTTTCAGATAAAATAAGCTATAATCTTACCGATGGGGTCGAAAAAAGAAACCCGGTAAACGAACCTTATAACAAAAGGTCGCTTTCACTCTGAGGTGGTGTCTGTCGTTTTTCCTGAGGTGTTTTTCTTGTAGACAGCAAAATGTCGGGTCCTGTTTGTGTAGCCAGTCTGATAGTCTATGCCTTTTTATCGGATAATTGAGTCCATTGATATTAAGCGATATTAAGGAACAGTAATTGTTGCTTCCTGTCATTTTTGTTTTTAGAGTTTGGATTCTGTTCTTTTGGGTGTTTTCTTTTAGGTTTGTTGAAGGATTACTTTCTTGCTTTCTCTAGGGCAGAGTTTCCGTCCTTGTATTGGTTTTTTTCTGTTATTATCCTTTGAAGGGCTGGATTTGTGGAGAGATATTGTGTGAATTTGAATTTGTCGTGGAATACTTTGCTTTCTCCGTCTATGGTAAATGAGAGTTTTCCTGGGTATAGTAGCCTGGGCTAGCATTTGTGTTCTCTTAGCACCTGTATATTCTCTGTCCATGATCTTCTGGCTTTCATAGTCTCTGGTGAGATGTCTGGAGTAATTCTGATAGGCCTGCCCTTATATGTTACTTGACCTTTTTCCCTTGCTGCCTTTAATATTCTGTCTTTATTTAGTGTGTTTGTTGTTCTGATTATTATGTGTCGGGAGAAATTTCTTTTCTGGTCCAGCCTATTTGGAGTTCTGTAGGCTTCTTGTATGTTTATGGGCATCTCATTTTTTAGGTATGGAAAGTTTTCTTCCATTATTTTGTTGAAGATATTTGCTGGCCCTTTAGTTTGATAGTCTTCCTTCTCATCTGCTCCTATTATCCTTAAGTTTGGTCTTCTCATTGTGTCCTGGATTTCCTGGATATTTTGTGTAAGGGTCTTTTTGCATTTAGCATTTTCTTTGGTTGTCTTATCTCTACTCCCTATAGAATCTTCTGTGCCTGAGATTCTCTCTTCTATCTCTTGTATTCTGTTACTGATGCTCATATCTATGGTTCCTGATTTTTTTCCTATGGTTTCCATCTCCAGGGTTATCTCCTTTTGGTTTTTCTTAATTGTTTCTACTTCCATTTTTAGGTCCTGGATGGTTTTGTTCCATTCCATCACCTGTTTGGTATTGTTTTCCTGTAACTCTCTACGTATTTCCTCTTTAAATGCTTCTAGGTGTTTATCTGTGTTTTCCTGTACCTCTCTAATTTTTTCTTCTTTAAATGCTTCTACTTGTTTATCTGTGTTTTCCTGTATTTCCTTCTTATAGTCCTCCATCATCATCATGACCAGTGATTTTATATCCATGTCCTGCTTTTCTGGTGTGCTGTTGTATCTAGGACTTGATGTGGTGGGTGAGTTTGGGTCTGGTGATGCCAAGTACCCTTGGATTCTGTTGCTTCTGTTCTTGCACTGGCCTCCTGCCATCTCTGCTCGAGGAGACCTGTTGTTGGTGCAGACCAGAAAGGACCCGCTGTTCTGCCCTGGGCCTTTATCAATCTCCTGGCTGATGTCTCAAGTTCCAAGAGATTTGGCTGGAATAGAGGCTGTGTTCCCCTGCTCACCTCAGGTCCCAAGATAGCTTGGGGAGTCCCGAAAGAGCCTAGGAGAGTACACAGTACCTGTGGTCCGAGACCCGAGCTGGTGCTGGGCGGGCCAGACCAGACCGGAAGGGAGGGGCTGTTCTGCCCTGGTCCACTATCAATCTTGCCACTGGTGTCTTAGGTTCCACGAGATTGGGCTAGAACAGAGGCTTGGTCCCCCTGCTCACTTGAGGTCCCCAGATAGCTTGGAGGGTCCAGGAGGAGCCTAAGAGAGTGCACAGCACCTGAGGCCCGAGCCTTGAGCTCCTGATGTGATCTTAAAGTCCTGGAGTTGCAGGGCTCAGAGGAAAATGGTGGGGTGGAGGGTGCTCTGGCTGGGAGAGGCCAGAGGAGCTTTCGGATCCTGCCCCTGGGGGCAACTGCTGACCCACTGCTCCCAACACCACCTCTGCACTGCACTCACGCGTAACCCCGATGCGATTGATCTTAAAGTCCTGGGGTGTGTGAAGCGCAGGACAGGCCCTAGCTGAGTCCGCTGGGCTCAGAGGAAAGATGGCGGGGTGGCGGGTGCTGGGAGAGGCCCAGCCTCCGGTGGGGCAGAGTTCTCAGATCCTGCCCCTGGGGGCAACTGCTGACCCACTGCTCCCAACACCACCTCTGCACTGCACTCACACGTAACCCCGATGCGATCAATCTTAAAGTCCTGGGGTGAGTGTGGAGCGCAGGACAGTCCCTAGCTGAGTCCGCTGGGCTCAGAGGAAAGATGGCGGGGTGCGGGTGCTCTGGCTGGGTGAGGCCCAGCCTCCGGTGGGGCAGAGTTCTCGGATCCTGCCCCTGGGGGCAACTGCTGAACCACTGCTCCCAACACCACCTCTGCACTGCACTCACGCGTAACCCCTATGTGATCCATCTTAAAGTCCTGGGGTGTGTGTGTAGTGCAGGACAGGCCCTAGCTGTGTCTGCTGGGCTCAGAGGCAGATTTACATATTTTAATGAAGTATTACACTTCCTTTTTTTCAACAAATAAGAAAGATATTTAAAATACTGGTATCTTATCTAAAGATTTTTTTCACTATTTTTCTTATCCCTGATTATCTTTATCTTGTAAGAAAATTTGATTCTGCTTTTCTTTAGAGAAGATCAAGAAAGTCCAATCAATTCATGCAGATTTTCTCCTTGTTATACATTCCTGAGTTCTGTTGTTTCCAAATGTCTGCTATAAATAATAGATTTAATTCAGAAAAGATATAGTCACTGGTATTCAATCTAAAATTACCATGGCATGATTGAAGAAAATGAGAACAAGTGTTTGTTTTATTTTAAATAATATGTTACTAAAAATATAAACATTTAATTACATCCAGATGATCAAATATAATTAGACAATATGGATATATATATATATATATATATATATATATATATATATATATATATATTATATTTTTCAAAACAGTTCCCTATAAATATATAAAAGTACATTGTGTAAATGAGCCACAAAAGTTATTCTTGGTGTTAGTGAATAGGCAAATATGAGTAAGATACTATTATTTAAAATAAGGTATATAAACTCAAAATGCAAATGTCTAATGGGAAGAGTAACCAGGACAACAAAACGTGTTGCTCTGGGTACCTGGAATATCTGTTTGCTGTATACCCCTTATTTTATCTTAATGGGTATGGAACAATATTTTCCATCTCAATAGGGTATGGAAAATATTATTAGATCATGTTACAGCTCTTTACATGGCTCCCACACTTCCTTTCCATAACATTATGAAATTGTATAAAATTATGTGGACTTCTTCATTGCAATCCCAGGTATAAATGTCATTGTATTTCTACACACTTTCATGAGGTTTGGAGGCACAGTCTCCATTCTGTTACATATCTTTTTATATATCTTTTTACATATACTTTAGCATATCTTAAAGATGTGGTAAGATCATTATAGATAGTAAATCCATGGTTTTGAAAATTACAGATGGTGTTTGTGACTTTACAGATTAGTGCTTCCCATAAAGATAATTTATAACAATGTGCTAAAAAGACAGACATGCTAGTCTTTCTCAATCTCTCTCTCTTTCTCTCTCTCTCTTTCTTCTGTCTTTCTCTGTATCTCTCTCTCTCTCTCTCTCTCTCTCCTCTCTCTCTCTCTGTGCCTCTGTGTGTCTCTGAGTGTCTGTATCTCTCTGTGGTTGCATGTATGTGTGAGCCCATGCATGTGTGTGTGTGTGTGTGTGTGTGTGTGTGTGTGTGTGTGTGTCTGTGTCTGTGTTTCCTTGTCACTTATGACATAAACTTGATTAACATCACACTGATCTCAACAGCTTTCAAAGAATAATACCTTCCTAGAATAGCACACGAACGAGCAAATTATTCAAAATACTTACAGTGCTCTAAAACACAGCCAAACTTGATACCTAGACCTACTCCTCGTTGATATTTAGACCCATTCCAATCTTCCCAAATATTTTACTCACACATCCTTGAATATAGTCTCAACAGAATTATATCAGTTTTGAAAGTATCCCAGACATACCCAAGGCTTAGATACCAGGTCTTACTATTCATCCTGAAAGAGGTGTGCATCTATTCCTTCTTCTACATATTAGGTAGATTAACTGCTGTTGGCTCTGAGATGGCACTCTCCTTTAGTTCAAATACTTAGCCGCACCACCTCCACATCCCTCCCATCCATCTTAAGTCTCCTGCCGGAATACAAGTTCCTTGAAAGCATAGTTTTTGTCAGTTTGGTCTTTAGTTTTACAAGTGTTAAGAGCAGGGATAAACTGAATAATCAAAGTATCCTGTATAAACATTTGACTACAAAGAAAACCTCCGAACTAAGAGACTACTTATAAATATGACATTCTGAATTTATTTTAATTTTAAGATTGAGTAGGTAACATGTGGCTTTTTTTTCAAAATTAAAGTAATGTTATATTTCATGTTATGCCCTTGCATGAAAGCGAATTGACATAATGAATGGAGATTGAGGGGTTAGTAAACTTACACTTCTGTGGCTGATTTTCCTATGAGGTAAATGTAATTTTTAAAGTTTTTGACATATCCAAAAAAACTATAAATTTTAATCAAAATATTAAAGGGCTATCTAATGCAAGCTACCTCGGGTTATGTTTCAAAGGAAGAGTTGTTAAAAGGAGAAGGAAAAAGTCACTTTAATTTTAAGTAATTAAAGAAGTGGATCTGCTCATTTCTTTTTACATTTTCTTTGTATGAAGAGGATAATTTATTTTTAGTTAAGAACTGAGGATAATAAATTAGATATAATTATTTTTAAGTGTTAGCAATAATGTGAATATAAGTAATCTGGAGTATACTATTAAATTTATTCAACTAGGTAGCAAAATGGATTAAAGAGTTGAGGATATAAAGAGTGCTTCAGGAAAAGTCAAGATTATGTATATATGTGTATCCATCAAGGTATGCATGTTAAGGACTCTCCAAGATATCTGAATGTAAAAATCCAGATGCTGAAGACTTCCTACCAAACTATTAGAAATAATAAAGTAAATAAAATGAATATACATATGTAATAGGTTCATATAGTTGTATGATTCTTTTGGATTCCAGGTGACAGTTATTCTAAATTGTAATCCTTTCACAAAATTATAATAATTTCACCAGGAAGTCTCACCACACTGAAATAATCAGCTTTGATTTTGTAAGGGAGAAACATCCCTTTCTCTTCCAGTGTGCCAGGAAAAGAAAGGGATGGAATGAGGGAAGGAATAGGAGACAGCAAAGGGAGAGGGAGAAAGGAAGAGAGAGGCAGGAGGGAGAGGGGGAGAGACAGGAGGGAGGGGGAGTGGGAGGCAGAGGGAGGGGGAGTGGGAAGCAGAGAGAGAGGGAGAGGGAGAGGGAGAGGGAGAGGGAGAGGGAGAGGGAGAGGAAGAGGCAGGAGACATGAGGAGGATAGGGTTTAGTCAACATACACAACCTCCTTTATAGACAACAGCTACTCATATACTTGTATATCTTAAGAAGTTTCATTAACATTTAGTTCACTTTCTATTTAAAACAAGAAAAAACAAGTCCTGTGATGTTTCTTAGCTTAGGAAAAGATCTCATTGTGTATGATTTCCCATGTGTTCCCTTTTGTGTTGAAGTTTCAACGGAAGAATAAAGAACTCAGGTTTCCATCATCCTTCCACACAGCAGGGTAAGTGGTTTTAGGAATGAATAGACAAGTTCACTGATCAGCCTTGTACATACAAAAAAAACTGATTTAGTGGCTACTGTCTCTGGGCCTTAAGCATTTTTTTTTCAATTAGGAATATAAAATATTCAAAGGAAACACATCCCTCATCCTCTGTCTCTCCCCACACCTCCCTCTAATCCTTTCTTTTTAATCCTCAGCCCTCTTCCCTCCTAGCACTGATTGTAGGATGTGGCCCACTGGAGAGTAAAATTAAAACAAAAAAGCAAAGTAGGAAGTCATAAAAAAGTATTTAATGGTTTTTCCTTTAAAAGGAGATGCATGGTTAATTGTAAAAAAAAAAATGCTTTTCAGGCTCTTAAAATTTACTATGGCAGCATGGTTATAAACTTCAATTAAATGAGAAGGCTTATAATAGACACGTATGACTTTAATACTGTGAAACGTCCCGATATACTTTAGACTTTTATTGAGAAATATACAGCAGCTTTTCATTAGGTGTGCAGAGTGATCTTTGAAGTTCTACTGTATGTTTTTATTCAGTCTTTCCACTTTGTTTAATTACAGATAGGACTCAAAATACTCTCATAAAGAAAAAAAATGTATTCATATGACAGCAATTCATCTCAATTTCTTAGATTAAATAATGAACGAGGTAGCCTATCTTATAGAAGAAAGCTTGGAAACATTGGAGATTGTAGCCTTGGAATGTGTGTCAACAAACAGATAAAGAACATGTAATCAAAGGGGAAATCATCGAGATCAAAAATAGCAGCATGTCAGGAAGTTCCGGGATGAATTCGGAGCATATACAGAACTATCCCGAAGTTAAAGGTGAAGCAGTCTAGTTAGCTTTCGAGTCTAATGTCTGTAGCTTTTTAAAAATGTGATATTAACAGTTGATAGTGGGTTGAGAAGATAGCATCCAATATACAGACAAATGAAATGACAGAGGTTGCAGAGATTTAGAAATAGTTTTTCATCAAGAAAAACAAGACTGGAATGTAAGAAGCAATCAAGTTCTCTTATGGATGTCAGAAATGGACAGGGTAGCCTAGTGCACCTGCCCAGGCCTGGCTTGCCTGGTACATTCCTAGTTTAGGTTCTACTGAGTGAGTCTAGCAAAACTGAGATGATAGAAATCTGGGTGTATTTGTCAAAACTCTTGATCAGGACAGGTCTACTCAAATGGAAGAAAAACATTTTAGTCACTCAAACAACATATCTGCTGCTAGCCAGGTTGGATAAAGAGAAAACAAAGAAGTCATAATAATAGTCATCAAATATATTTTGTTTTAAACACATAACTACATTAAAAGAAATATGTGTTCTTTTGAATAGTATAGAAAATCTAAATTCTTTAGATCTGTATTATGTATTCTCTTTGATATATAAAATGTGTTGGAAATACTTAAAATATTGACCCTTCTTATTGCTGTAGTCAGCAGTTAATGTAGAAAACCACAGCTAGACCATGTGCTGAGAATAAGGCATGATGGGATATATCTCATCACCTCCAAGCCTCAGGGAAGATTGAAAACAAGAGTTTAAAAGAAATCTCAGAATCACAGGGTAGAGAGTATGCCGGGCAATGTCTTTTGCTGAGGCTTGACATTTGCATTCATGAACTTACTGAAGCTGACTTTATCTACAGAAGTCCTGAATAAGACTAGACCTGTCAGCACTTCATTTTGGAAGAGGAAGGGACCAAACCTGAGGGACTACTGGTAATAAGAGATGTTTGGTGTTGGGGGAGTCATTTTATTCAGTGGTAGAGCCACTCATACATTGTGTATGGTCCATTAAGTAGCCTCCCACCCATGTACGTGGCAAGCAAACCTAATTAAACTTTATGGGTCACCCACAAAATGAAGACACAACAAGAGGAAGGGAATGTTTAAAGAAGAGGACTTTCACCTGGAGTGGGAAGGAGATAGGAGAGGCGAATTGGGGTGAAATAATTAAAATGTGTTGTATCAATGTGGGAAATTGTCAGACTGAAAGATGAAAAAAAATGTATGTATGTCTTTATCCTCCTTAAAATTAGAAGGGTAATGACAAGTGAGTGCTGTGCCTAGAAACTACTGGGTATTGCTTCCAGGTGGGCAACAATGCTACATGCTGAGCCACTTTAAGAACCCCAAAATGTATCTGTTCTGTTGCCCACTTTGTCTGTTTCATACTTTCTTCTCCAACAATGATATAAAGTCCATTGTACTGGCTCATAGCAATATAATTCCCACTCTCAAGAGCTTGACTCACAAGGATCATTACATACAGGCTAGGTTACAGAATGAGACCTCGTCTCACACACACACACACACACACACACACACACACACACACACACACACACACACACTGTTCTGCACACATCAGAAACATATCTCAAATCCCAAAGCAATACATACAAGGAAACAAGTAATATTGACAAATAAAAGACAATATTCATAAATCAATCATTTTAACTTTCATAAAAGTATTAAGATTGGGAAATTTTTTTCTAATATTAGTGAGAAAAATAATCTGTATAATGTAGAAATGTCAACAGTTCCTTTGTAGGGAATGAGCTGATACTTAAAAATAAAAATAATTTGAATAATACATAACTATACATAGCCAATCATGTCTTTAATACTAATTCAGGCATAGAACTGAACTTATTGTAATAATTCATTATATACACTTACTTACTCCATCTATGTGTATATGTGTATGTATATGTGTATGTTCATGTATATGTGTATATCAATATCTCTATCTCTATCTATCTATCTATCTATCTATCTATCTATCTATCTATCTATCTATAGATATTGATACACACACACACACACACACACACACACACACACACTTTCTGAGCTACTTGTATTATTTAATTCATATAATATTATGTACAATGTAAATTTTGTTCCTTCCTCTGAAATATATTCTAATTAATTTGAAGTTTTCTTTTTCTTTTTCCTTCTTTTTCTTCTTCTTTTTAAAATTTGTTTTAAACTACAGATTTTATTCCCCTCCGGGTCCACCCTCCTACTATTCTATATCCCAAGCCTCCTCCTCATCCCTGTCTCCATGAGAATGTCCCCTCCCTCCTCCCCCATGCACCAGACCTCTAAACTCCCTGGGGCCCCCAGTCTCTTGAGGGTTGGGTGTATATTCTCTGATTAAACCCAGCCCTCTGCCAAATTATGTGTTGGGGGCCTCATATCAGCTGGTGAATGCTGCCACATTCCAGTATCTGAGAGATCTCCGAGAACCAGGTTAATTAGAGACTGCTTGTTCTCCTACAGGGTCGCCCTCCTCCTCATCTTCTTCCAGCTTTCCCCTAATTCAACCACAGGGGTCAGAAGCTTCTGTCCATTGATTGGGTGCAAATATTTGCATCTGACTTATTGTAATAGTCCATTATATACACTTACTTACTCCATCTTTGTGTGTATGTGTATGTGTATGTATATGTATATGTGTATGTGTATCAATATATATCAATACACACACACATACACACACACATATATATGTATGTATATGTATACACACACACACACACACACACACACACACACACACACACATATATATACTTTCGGAAATCCTTGTATTATTTAATTGATATAATATTATGTACAATGTAAATTTTGTTCCTTCCTCTGAAATATATTCTAATTAATTTGAAGTTTTCTTTTTCTTTTTTGTTCTTTTTTCTTCTTCTTTTTAAAATTTGTTTTAAACTACAGATTTTAGTCCCCTCCAGGTCCACCCTCCTACTGTTCCACATCCAAGTCCTCCTCCCCACCCCATCTCCATGAGAATGTCCCCTCCCCGACAGCTCCAGACCTCTAAACTCCCTGGGACCTCCAGTCTCTTGTTGTTTCAGAGAGCAGTCAAGAAAGGTCCCTTTTGTGATGCTCGATAGCCTGCATTATAGTGCTTTACTACAAAGCAATAGTGATAAAAACTGCATGGTATTGGTACAGAGACAGATACACTGATCGATGAAATAGAACTGAAAACTCAGAAATAAAACCACACACTTACAGGCACTTGACTTTTGACAAAGAAGCCAAACATATATACAATTGAAAAAAAAAAAAAAAAGCATCTTCAACAAATCATACTGGTCTACCTGGCTGCCGATATGTAGAAAAACGAAGATAGACCCATTTTTGTCACCTTGCCCAAAGCTCAAGTCCAAGTGGATCAAGGAACTCAACATAAAATCAGATACATTGAATCTAACAGAAGAGAAAGTGGGAGAGAGTCTTAAACTCATTTGCACAGGGTGAAATTTCCTAAACAGAACTCCAATGGCTCAGGCTCTAAAATCAAGAATTGATCAATGCGATTCTTGAAACTGGAAAGCTTCTATAAGGCAAAGGATGTAGTCAATAAGACAAATCAGCAACCTACAGATTGGGAAAAAAAAAAAAAAAAAAAAAAAAAAAAAAAAAAAAAAAAAAAACAAAAAAAAAACTCTTCACTAATTCCACACCTGATAGAAGGCTAATATCCAAAATATATAAAGAACTCAAGAAGCTAACCACCAAAAAAACAAAACAAAACAAAACAAAACAAACAAACAAACAAAAAAAACAATCAACCCAATCAAAAATTGGGGTATAGAACTAAACCAAGAATTCACTAGAGAGGAATCTCGAATGATGAGAAACACCTAAAGAAATATTCACAGTCCTTAGTGATCAGAGAAATGAAGTTCTTGTTTTCAATTGCAAATATAACTTGGGTGCAGATATTGAGGAACTGGGCCTTAGCCCAGGCCTGGGAATGTGACCTTTGTGACTCAATGCTCCAAGGCATGCTAACAGATAGTGACATTCCACCACCCATCTGCTTCCTGGGTTCAGGAAGTGTTCCTTAATGAAGAACTGGGCCATCTGGCCTGGCACCCCCTTGTCTCCCTTATGTAATTAGAGTTAGCTATTACCTCAGGATGTATGTACCTCTTGCTGATGTTTGACATAGCCAATCATGTGAAACCTCACCAATTTCCCCAACCCCCTACCCCATTTACTATTCCCAACCCCCTACCCCATTTACTATATAAACCCTAGCTTTCCAGCCTCCTGGTCAACTCCTCTATCTCCTGCGTAAGGTACATGTCTGCCAGAGCTCGTAAATAAACCACCTTGTGTGCATTGATTGCATCAAGACGGTCTCTTGTGATTCCTTGGGTAAGCAAACTCCCGAGACTCGAGTGGGGGGTATCCTTCGGGAGGGGGGGCTTACAATAAAACACATTTTTATAGATTGTGACATATTTATTGATTCTGTTTATTAATAAAACAAGTACAAAACCTTTAATTATTTTCTAATAATTTTAAAATATTGATTTGAATATAATAGCAATGGCTTCACTTTTCAAAATATACCTTCTAAGTACTATTATTTTTATCATTAGAAATGCTATCACAATTTTTTTTCTATTCAAGTTAATTGAATTGTATATTGTAATATTATATATTATTAAATATTTTAAATATCTTATAAGAACTTCTATTCACTGGTTAACATTTACTGTATAATGTTTCAATTTTTCTCACTTTTAAGATATTGTATTTATTTTACATGTATGACTATTTTGTCAGCACATATATGTGTACCATATATGGACCATGTGTGTAGGCTAGAAGATGACATGGAAATTCCCTAAAACAGGAGTTACAGGTGGTAATCACATGGATACTGAGGACTGAGTATATGGGCTCCATGCACGCATAGCATTGCTCTTTACTCCTGAGCTATCTGTTGAGGCCTATCCTTGTTTGTTTAATGCGTTTCAACACTTATTGTGCTCTACACTATGAATGCATGCTAAATGAAATGTAATGTTTGTTGATACGTTTTATATTTTCTACATTCTCTTGCCTATTCAGACACCAAGGCTATGTATTTAAAATATAAATTCATTAAAGTCATTCCACCACACCATTGTCCAGAAAGCTAACGATATACAATAAAAACAACAACTAAATTATCCCTACCATATGGAGTCAATCAGATTCATAGAGAAGTCAAAATGCTTTTTCAGAGGGTCAAAGTTAGAGTGAGTTTTCCAAACTTTTGGAGACCATTGCCTGTCTGAATGACTGTCTGGAGTTACTTTAGAACCACTTTCCCTGGTTAAGCAAGTCACAAATAGTAAAATGATTCATTTTTCTTTCCTCTTGTTTGCATTTTGTATCCTATCTAAACTCTATATTTAACATTAAAACTTATATACACTATGATGGCACAAATATTTTAAATTCTGTAGTACATTAAAGAAATTTAAAAGGAAAAGGAAGAGGAATAGGAGGAGGATGGTTAGGAGAAGGAAGAGGAGGAGCTAGCCAGCTGTGGTTATGCACACCTTTCATCCTAGTACTTGGGAGGCAGAAGTACATAGATCTCTATTCCTTTTAGGCCAGCCTTGTCTGCATACATAGATATTTCCAGGAAAAAAACAAAACAAAACAAAACAAAACAAAACAGAAAGAATCAAAAGATAATAAATACTCTGTGCATCAGACACACCTAACGAAGAGGAGAAATCATATTTTCAGTGTAAATACATGGCTCCACATTGTTGAAATTAACATTAATATTTAATATAACAAGTTAAGTTATTATTTTGAAAATGATTATATTTCCTCAGAAGAATAATCCAAGTGGGCATATGGTAAGAACAAGAAGATTTAAAACATATATCATTATTCTCATTTTTGTCTATTACAACGACATGTTCCAAGACAAGTATGCGTACCTTTGATTATGAATTCAAAATTTTGTAAGTTGAAATTTTTCTGCCAATACCACATTGGATTTAATTTATATGAAATATCTGTATAGTGATCTCATAGTAAATACTTATGCTATTTTTTATTGAAAAAATATTAACACTACACCTTTTAAATTCCCCCCTTTCTTGGTTACAATATTATGCTATTATTCCAAATCATCAAAAGAGTATAGATAGATTTTCATATCGTTTCTTTTCTTTATGTCCCTCTTTGCTTGTAGCATTTAACTCTCCCTCTCTTTCTCCCCTCTCCTGAGCATTTTTTTTTTCAAATGAAAACCCATATTCCCAAACTGAAATATTTGTTCTCTTTAGTAAGATTCTTTCTGGCTTAAGGGAGAATAAATTTACAGAGACATCTTGAGACTTTGGGACTTCAGCGATTCAATGTTTTACCTTGAATGTCTATTCTTGACTTTTCCTTCTTTTTTGAATAAACATCCCCTAAAGAGAACATTGTCTTTGTGACTGACTTTATTGAATAAATTATGCAGTGCTTCCTCCTGCAACTCACAGGAGCGATGCTGAAGAAAGCAGACATAGCTGTTGGACATCATTTTAGCCCCTCTCTCTGATTGGCAGATCACAAGAAGAAAAAATGTCCCATGAGCCCCTCTGTGAGGTCGTTACCAACTGATTGAGTATTCGCCTTAAATATCTGAAACCCAGGTGTGCTGTAGATTAGCACAACTTACAAGCACTGTGTGGAGATTTATTATGATAATTGTTGCTTTTATTTTTTATTTCCCTGAACTCAAAGATAATTAATGTCAGTATGTGTCCTGGTATCTGACTCTCTTAATTGGTCCTATGGTGCCTTGGGTGTTTGAAAATCCACTCACTTATGGACTTTTTTTTTTTTTTTTCTTTTGACTTGTTTTCCTGGAGCAGTTCATTAGAGCCTAAAATATTTGATTACATTTAATTGTGATGTCTTCAATTTGTGCACCTGCTGCAATTTACATGAGGGGAAAAGGCTCACAGAAGCAGGGGGAAAAAGTGAGGGGGGAGAATTAAAATTTAAAAGAATTCCCTTGCACAGGGTAATTGGGGTTAAATATGGCAACAAAATAAACTTAATAGGTGGTTAGAGTTTTGTAGCTACCATGGTTATACAAAACTGTTGAAATCACAAATGTTTCCGTGTGTAAAATAGTAGCCTCTATTTTAATGGTGTTGTGGTTTTTTTCTCTTTCTTTTGTCATCAAAACTACCTGGAACCTGTGTGGTATCTTTAGTTATTCAAGGTCAGTGTCTGGCATTAAAGAACGTTCTTGGATAGTTAAAAAAAAATACTGAGTCAGAATCTGATCAAAGCACATTATATCCATGTGTGAAAGTTTCATCCCAAAGCCCGTATTTGGGGCAATTAATGTATGCTAATAAACAACATGTTCTAGGAAACACAGTCAAGTCACCAGGTATTTTGTTCCTTAGGCACTTTAAGCTAACTTAAAGTTAGACTGCTTTTCATTTTGAAAAACATAATGGCCTTTCGCCACCATTTCATGTGTATTTTGTTGTGACATGATGGATGAAAGGGATACAATTTCTAGGAACAGTAAGAGATTCCTTTACAAATATGAGCAGATTTTAGCCACAAGGATAATTCAGCTTCAGAGACTGGTACTGACCTGAACATGAGCACCTTAATGTCTACACTGTAATGAAACAGGCATCCAGGAAGGAAAATAATGCTGGCTTCAGGTTCAGAAGGAATAAACCACCTCTCTATATTTTCATATAAAACAATCGATTTCCTCTCTTCTATATTTAATATCATCTTTACATTAGTCTTTTGTAGGAAAAACAATTAAATCTAGTTCTCAGATTATTATGGGGAGGAAATCATGAGCTATCTGCACTATATTAAAAAGTACTCCAATATATCCTGGACATTTTTGTTTGTTAGACATGTTAAGTATTAAGAAAGCAGGATGCTGCTCCTAGTCTTCCAGAGAATTTTGGCCTGCAAATACCCAAGGTAAGATTTCTTCTCCAAAGAATCTAGTTGAATGGTTCTCAACCTGATTGGAGGTTGCCTAAGAATATCAGAAAACATAAAAAATTACATTACAATTCATAACAGTACGAAAATTACAGTTATGAAGTAGCAAGGGAAATAATTTCACAGTTGAAGATCAACCACAACATTAGGAACTGTTTTCAAAGGTTGCAGCGTTAGACAGATAGAGAAGCAGTGCTCTAAAGCATCATTTCCGATCAACCTCACATGACTGTCTCCAACATTTCGAGGCATGGGATGTACCAATGGGTCTAACCTTTCTTATATGCAGGTTCTTTCCATAGATCTTGATACTGTTACTGATGCTTTGAAAAGCTCTTAAATTACTCAGCAGGAGAGTAGTAAGAAAAAACTAACACATGTGCAACATTTATCGTCTTCAATATTCTTTTACTCTCATTACATATTGCAGCCTGAAACAATGTTATCCTCTAGATTATCACCCCCACCATTGTAGATTACAAGTTTATGCTCCTTTCACTGGAATGTATTTATTAAATAAATGATTTTGAGACACTGCCTAATGCATCTTAGCTTGGCTTAAAACTTGCTGTGTGGCTCAGGATGATCTTGAACTTTTGGTTCTCCTGTTTCTACCTCACCCCCACACCCAGTTATAAAAGTGTTTGTGGGGGGGTCAAACCCAGGGCTTTGTACAAGCTTGGCAAGTACCTCATTCTTAGTTTACTAATACTATGTTCTTGAAACTTGTAGTATTTAAAATAGACATCAAATTAATATAGGACAGTATTTCTCTTCCCCCTGTGTGTGTGTGTGTGTGTGTGTGTGTGTGTGTGTGTGTGTGTTTCCATCTGTATGTGTGTGTGTGTGTGTGTGTGTGTGTGTGTGTGTGTGTGTGTGAATGGAGCAAGGTTATAGCAAGGTTTGTTATCTCCACACAGATGTTAGAGATGAGAGGACATCATCGTGTTGGTTCTCGTCTTCTCTGTAGCTTGAGAATGGTTCTCTTGCAGTTTTTTGTGCCAGCTTTGATGTCTTACAAACTCCCAGTGATTTCTATTTTTCTGGAAGAGCATTAAGGTACGCGTGGGCTTCTATGTCTGTCCTTACTGGGGTTCTGGAGTTACAGACTCAGGTATTGAACATCTCCTTCACCCATAGAACTATCTCTAAATCCTGGTATATGCTATTTTAACGAGTGAATATAGGAGTGAAAAGATTTTCCAGTCATTAAGAGTACCTATTGTTGTTCCAGAGGACCTGAGTTCAGTTCACTGCAACTATTTTAGGGTGATCAAAACATACTCTAATTCTTGTTTTAGGGCATAAGAAATGGTCTCCTGGATTCTGCACAGACATCTCCCCCATCTCTCTCTCTCTCTCTCTCTCTCTCTCTCTCTCACACACACACACACACACACACACACACACACACACACACACAAATATTTAGAGAAAGAATAAAATGGTAGCTGAGAATCGTTATCCAATTGAAATCACATGAATATAAGTTTAGTGACTTTCTTTGAGTTACACACTCAATAAGAGAGACAGTCAAATTAGGCTAATTTCCTGGCCTCTCAATGCAAATTCAGAGCAATTACTTTATTAATAATTATAATACTAAATTGGGCTTTTGTTTTGTTTGAAATTTTAAGGTTCATTGAGCTTATACTAGGCATTCTGTAAAATATTGATATGTCTGAGAATGTATATTGTACCACCTGTTCTTAGAAACTAGATACTAAATAGTAAATATGTACCATGGAAAAGGTCTAGGGCTTCAGGGTATGTTTTGGGCAGCAGTTTGACAGTGTATTTCTATAAAACAGCAGGATGAAGGACTCTCTTGAAATTGAAATATCTGCAAAACGGAAATATTCAGATGAAGACATGCAAGTCTGTGGCAAGATCAATGGTTATCCTGAAAGTGTCCTTGGTACTTGACAAAATGATTATTTGATAGACTTAGGAATGTATATTAGACATAGTCTAAGGAATACAGAAGATTGGAGGTAGAATGCCCCTGCCTATCAGCCTATCATATGAGTAGAACATGTGTTTGCATGCTGTCTTGGAATTTGGCCTCTAATGTGTCCAACTCCCTCCTGGATTCATGGAGTCCAGTATCATGACATTAACTGACATTTGCTAAATTTTTAATAATGTCTGTTACTATCTGCTCTCCAATGAATTGGTCTCCACAGAAGGACCTAAATGCACACAATCTGTAAGTGAATTCATTTAGTAACAATGCCCAAAGGAAAATGTCCCTAGAAGGTCAGACATTGTAATATATTATACATTTTTTTTCTCAGCATGAATTGGCAGACATACTAACCGTTAGGCTTTGTTGTGTTCTGTTAACCTGCCTTGTCTCCTGAATTCTCTGGTCTCTGCAACTCTACCATCGGTGACTAAGCATCTGCTATCAAAATCCTTCATGGCTCACGTTTCTTTCTCCCTTTCTCATTTTACTCTCATAGTTTTCTCTTTACTTCTCTTTCTCTTTTACTTTCTCCTTCTCTTCCTCTTCCTCTTTCTCTTTCTCTCTCTCTCTCTTTCTCTCTCTCTCTCTTTCTTTCCTTTCTCTTCTCCCCATCTCGCTTTTATAATTCGTTAAATTTATTAAAGCTTTTAACAGTCCAGCAGTCTCTGAGCTGAACTTGAGTTTGCTGTGCAAAGGAGGAAGGGAGTAAGGGAAGGATATTTTTTCTTCATCTGTTCATTCATTCATTCATTCATTCATTCATTCATTCATTCACTTTACATCCAGTTTGCAGACTCCATTCCAGTCCCACTCACACAAATCCCTCATACATTGCCCCCTCCCTTTCTCCTTATGGCCAGGGAAGTCCCCAGTACAAACCCACCCTGGCACACCAAGTTACAGCAGGACTAAGGGCATCCTCTCCAACTGTGGCCTTGACAAGGCAGTCCAGATAGGGGATGGAGATCCAATGGCAGGCAAAAAAGTTAGAGACACCCCTAACTCCAATTGTTATGAGACCAAGCTGAACATCTGCTACAAATGTGTAGGGGACCTAGGTCTAAGCCTTGCATGCTGTTTTGTTGATGGATCAGTCTCTGCAAGCTGCCATGGGCCCAGGCTAGTTGACTCTTTAGGTCTTCTTGTAGTATTATTGACCTTACCACATAATAGATTGTCTTTATTTTAGCTAGAATTTCTTCTTTTGGCTTCTAATCTAAATCTACACTGGCTTTGCTTATTGGTATATGGTTAGAAAGAGAAAGCCATGATTCCAAAGAGAAGAGTCTAGACAGGAGTCAGAGAGTAAAGGCAGTTTGCCCTTTGGTAAGCCAAACATCTTTATTAACCCAAATAGGTCCTTAGGCTTAATAACATCAAGGGCATGAGGTCTATGAAGAGAAAAATGCTGATGAAAGGATTATTAGTCAGAGAATAAATTTCCCTTGAACTGGCATTGCTCCACCTAAAAATTAATCACTAATTCCAGAAAATTTGACTTGAAAAATTATTGTCAAATGTCATTTTTCTTTCTCCATCATTTGCTAAAGTTGGTGGATGGAAGCTTATTTGATATGCCCTACAATTTTATTATCTGAAACTAAGACAATCAGAAAAGATCACAGAATTTTGCTATACCATGCATGTGTGCTGCAGGAGCCAACAGCATTTCCACTGCCTAGCACTAAGTATGGATTCTGATCACGCAGCTTCATCTAGACCTACTAACCAGCTGACCTCTACACCGGTGGTTTTCTCTTACAGAAAAGATGTAGCAGAAGCCATCTCAGTGTGCAGATTCACCATTCACAAGTGAGGAACCGACACTACTCTCTCTTAGTATCAGTTTATGCCTTTGCAGTGTGGAAAAGATAGTGCATCTTCCTAAGATTATTGTGACTATAGAGAAAGAGTAAGTGAGGCAAAGTTACCTTAGTATAGCTCATGACACAGCCAAATGCTCAGTAAGGGAGAACGAAGGCAGAACTTAGCAGTAGAATTATAATGCTCTAAAGAAAATTGCAATTACTTTTCTCAGAAGCAGAAACATATATGGATATAGAAATATAGATATAGATGTGTCTATATATATACATATATATATAACATAAAATTATGTATAATACATTATTATTTATAATGGAGAAAAGCTTTATGTGTTTCTTATTTTCTGATAGTTTCCATGGTATATTTTGATAACTGGAAAACATGCAAGGAATTTTGCAATACACATGGAGCAGTAGATGGGGAGGTATATTAATCAAATTTTATTAGAACATATTTACATACCTGTATTTCTGTGTAGTTAAGACATTGGACTTAAGAAATACCTCATATGATTATTCTAATAGTCTCGTGAAGTTTGCATTACTAGAAGGTAGAAAATTTTGCCGACAAGGAAAGCTCTTTTTTTGCAAGTTGAAATGCCTAACCAAGATTACAAACGTTATAAATGACAGGTGGAAGTTGCAAACAATGATTACCCCAAAGGGCTTGCCGTGGTACCCACATTCCTGTACTCAAGAGCATTTATCTATAGACGGAATGACTGCTACCTGAACTTATAAAGAAAACAAGTAGCTAGAAGGTTGTTTCATGTCAGCATAATTTCTAGCTTCTTTTCATGTTAGAAAATGTCTCTAAGCACAGAAAACCAGAAGGAATTCATCAAAGCCTTCAGGATCTTACAGGCATTTCTTAGGTGAATTTTACACAATAAATTTATTCTCAAGGTCACCTACGTGGGTCTCACTTTTTGTTCCCTCTTTTAAAAAGAAAGAAAGGACCAAAGAAATAGAAAGGTCCAAGTGCAAGCCAGCCACAGAGAGCAGGTATATGAACTCAGTACCCCAATTAGGCTTGTCCAGGCTTAAAGTTTGATAGAATGACATTGATGAAAATGAGAATTGCATGAACGGAGGATTTTTCTCCGTGGCGCACTGACTGGCGAGAAGAGCTTTGTTTGTGTGTTTAGAGGAGAGAAGATGAGAGGCAAACAGTGGTCATGCTTCTAGTATTTGGTGGCATGTGGTGAATAATTGATCATCCTCCCTCTCTCCATGAACTCACTAATTCTCTCAGTGCCTCGCTGCTACACGTGTCATGCTCATGATTAAGCCAACGGAGAACTCTCACAAACCCAGGAGACTTCTGTCTGTCTGAGATGCCATTTATAACCCAAATAAAAAATTAAATGGGAACACCAAGAAAAGGCCTCTGAAGGTTTAATTATTTATTTATTTTTTGGTGCACCTTTACTCCCCCCCTGCATTGTTTGACAAGGCAGGTCATATGCTCTCCCTGAAAATGCTGTACTCAAGAAGCATGCCAAAGGCTTGGACTGAGTGTTCAGCTCTGCAACAGGAGACAAGATTCCTTAGCAAGGACCCTAACATAAGTATCTCGAGTTAGGCTATGCCAGTGCCTGGAAATACAGAAGGGGATGCTCATAGTCATCTATAGGATGGAACACAGGGCCCCCAATGGAGGAGCTAGAGAAATTACCTAAGGAGCTGAAGAGGTCTACAACCCTTTCGGTGGAACAAAAATATGAACTAATCAATACCCCCAGAGCTTGTGTCTCTAGATGCATATGTAGCAGAAGATGGCCTAGTCAGCCATCACTGGGAAGAGAGGCCCCTTGGCTTATAAACTTTATGTGCCACAGTACAGGGGAATGCCAAGGCCAAGAAGTGGGAGTGGGCAGGTAGAGGAGCAGGGCAGGGGGAGGGTATAGGGAACTTTCCGGATAACATTTGAAATGTAAATAAAGAAAATATCTAAAACAAACAAACAAACAAACAAACAAACAAATGATCCATTTCCAAAGTGTTAAACCAATCTTGGGCAGTGTTTGAAAACAGTTGGGATCCCACCCATTATCGTTTATGAATTGTTCCTAATGACTTAGGTCATTCCAAATGTAAGGAATTCATACCCTCTTACTCTTGGGAAAATTCTGGTATGGAGAAGGTGGTTTTGTTTGTTTGTTTGTTTGTTTTTGTTTTTGTTTTCTTTGAGGGGGTGGGTGGGTAGGGGGTGAATGACATTTTCAGCTTCTCATATCAGTAATGTGCTGAAAGCAAACTTTGGAAACAGAACAGTTTTCCAAATGTGCAACTTTGTTTACAAACGTGTTTCATGAGGTTTCTTGAACCCTGTGTCAGAACTCAGCATTACTATGTCACTTTAAGGCCAATATCCTATATTTGGCTTTTTGCCCTCCAATGAAAAAGACAAATTCTGCACTGGCTTCTCATTAAAGGAAAAGTAACTGCAAAGACAGCATATTTCTAGAGTAAACAAATCTCCCAGAGGCTGTATTTTTGATAAGTATTTTTGCAGTGCTAGTTTGAAGGTTTAACGGTGTGCAGTGTTTCACTTTAATAGTCAGACTAGCAAGCTATAACAAATACACTTTAAAAACTTTACACTCTGTGGGCTCTGCTTTGACAGGCCTGCTTGGAATCAGGAGGTAATATGGCTTCTCAGTGAGCCATACTTACATTTCAAGCTGAAGAGGAAATTATTCTTGAACCATTGGATCTTGTTGGTAATTCGTGGCTCAGTTTATAGTGGCCTTTTAAATTCACCCTGTCTCACTAGGTTTGCTAGGATAGAGCTCAGAGCAGAGAGCATGTGTAAAGTTGCTGTCTGCTAATAGAAGGTAGATGTCCAAACTACAGTTTCAGCTTAGAGTACCAAGTGTGTGATTACACAGATGAATAGTAGTTACTAAAGGCCTTGCTATGTCCACTGTGTACTTTCACAGACTTAACTCTGAGGTAAGGTAACTAACTGAAGGTATCCTAAAAAAATTTATAAAACAAAGATTTATTGAATCCCTTCCCAATAATTTCCTGTGTACAATTTTGGCACAGCACCCCAACACATTTGAGATGGATGAGTGTTCCATATAGCAAAAAGAATACATGTGCATGGATTCACACAAAAGTTGCATGTAATATTTTTCCTCAAGTTACATATGCTGGATGTTTGTTCTGACATTACAGTTTTATTCCAAAACTGAGTGGGCTTTTAAAGGAGGAATTTAAGACCAGAGTTGGCAGATTCAGACCACTATTTCACCAGGGCTTACTGCAGAATCCATAGCATTTCTGGACATTATCCTCGTTTGTCAAGGATGGGGTGGTATTAGGACTTACAAATATGAGATGATGCAAGAAGAGGTCTCCTAGTTTGCTTTGGACACAGAGAAGAGTAATTAGATACTATGAACAATACAATTTCCCTCTAAGAAAATTATACTTAAGGAGTTCATGGAATGCAGATGCAAAGGGCATAAATATAAATAAGCATGCATAAATTATACTGTTGTGAGCTGCAGATATTCAAAGCTTGCTTGGACAAACCAAACATATTCAAGGATCATGCCAAACTTGTAGTTAAGAGTGTGTTTTGAGGTCCCATGTGTCCTCCCTTGATCTTACAGCACAAGCCTTTGCTATTCTGTTCAGGAAACTTTCCCCTGTGCCCATACCTTCTAGGCTCTTCCCCACTTCTTCTCTATGAGCTTCAGTGTCTCTGCTTTTATGTGGAGTTCCTTGATCCACTTAGACCTGAGCTTTGAGGAGATAACAATGGATTAATTCACATTCTTCTACATGCTAACTGCCACTTGAGCCACCACCATTTGTTGAAGATGCTGTCTTCTTTCCACTGTATGATTTTAGCTTCTTTGTCAAGGATCAAGTGACCATAGGTGTGTGGGTTCATTTCTGGGTCTTCAATTCTATTCCATTGACCGACCTGTCTGTCATTGTACCAGTACCATGAAGTTTTTAATCACAATTTCTCTGTAGTACAGCTTGAGGTTGGGCATGGTGATTCCACCAGAGGTTCTTTTATTGTTGAGAATAGTTTTTGCTATTCTAGGTTTTTTGTTATTCCAGATGAATTTGTGAATTGTCCTTTCTAACTCTTTGAAGAGTTGACTTGTAATTTTGATGGGCACTACATCAACAAGATAGCCATTTTGACTATATTAATCCTGCCAATCCATGACCATGAGAGATTTTTATATCTTCTGAGCTCTTCGATTTCTTTCTTCAGAGACTTGAAGTTCATACCCCTAGAGCTCTTTGGGACTAAACCACCCATCAAAGAAAACATGTGGGACTTGTGGCTTTAGCTGCATATGTAGCAGAGGATGGCCAGGTCAGTGATCAATAGGAGGAGAGGCCCTAGGTACTATGAAGGTTCTATGCTCCAGTATAGGGGAATGCCAGGGCCAGGAATGGGAGTGGGTGGGTTGGGGAGCAAGGGGAGAAGGCAGTGGAGAGGGGATTTTTGAAGGGGAAACTAGGAAAAAGGATAACATTTGAAATGTAAATAAAGAAAATATCTAATAAAAATACTAAAATAAAAAAATAATTTTAAAAAGGTGTGATATGGAGCCATGAAAGCATAGAACCAGGAAATAGAAACCATTAAACATTAGGATTTTCTTTACTGGATTCCTAGTTCTCTTGGTTCTCACACCATATTCTTGGCTCTCTATTCTTGGCTGAAGACTTCTTCCCTCTGACAATGCTCTATGCTCAGGACCCACGGGGTACCTGAGAATATGTGCCATTGCTTCTAATCAGATGCATATTTACCAGCTGAAGAGAGACAATGGTTATCAAACTTTGGCATCTGCTTCTGACTTGTGAACCAAATCACAGTTTTTAGTATGTAGGATTCTATCTTTAGACTAGATGAAAATTCTGTGAAGTCAGGTTAACAGTGTGAATTGACCATATTTCCCAAAAGATATGACACGTACATAAAGAATATTGTAAAGTTTGATTAAGTAAAAGAGCCGAGGAATAGTACACTTATAAAATGAAGTTCCTGTTTATTAAGCATCATGTTTTCTTCTTTTCTCTTACATGAGGGTTGAAATATTTCTTAAAAGCAATAGACCATGTATACCTTGTAAAATGCATTGGATAAAAACTAATTTATACTTCCCATGATTCATGAGTGGCCTCGGGTTAAAATTGGTTTACCAGAGATCAGAATTAATCTTGACTGATCCTAGTCACACTGTGGAAAGCATTTTTATTCACTTCTGATATAATTCTTTTGTGGTTGCTATTGTTATTGTATTAATTTTCTTATCCTTCTGTAGCTTGAGAAGAGAAACCAAACAATGCTGGTTAATTGAGTTTTTCTGTTCATCGGTGGTTTACTGTATTTGGAATCTCAGTGGGTTTTCTGAAGAGATTCACAAGGAAGTCTTGTTGGGTGTGATATAACTTAATAAGCATGCTGCCGAGAGTTTCATAAAGAGTAGTATTCCATAGGGGATTGCTTAAAACGCTGCCTGCTCTAAATGGTACTCAGTCTTTCACAGATTACAGTGCTGCAGAGGTGTGATAAGAAAACTTCAACTGAAGGCAGGATTGGAAGACCAGTGGTAAACATGCTACATCCTGCAAATGAGGCTTCGCAGAGGGAGGGAGACATCCTCAACTGTCTGTGGTGTGTTCTTGGTCTACAATTTAAGGTTCCTTGTGTTGTTAAGCCACAAACTGATATACCCACAGTGGCTGATGATTGATTTGCGCTTCTACCGTTTATATATCTAAACATTTAGGCATTCAATAAAAAAAAAAAAGACTTACATTTATCTTCCTAAACACTGCCTTATTTCCATTGCCTATAGTATATGAGAAACATCACTTTATTTTTATTTATTTAACTTATCATTATTTAATATCACCTATTGGAAAGGATCAAAATAAAATTAAACAATATTGGAATGAGATAGGGAAATACTTCAAGTGCATGAAATGAGGCAGGAAGAGATTTTGAACTAATAAAAGTACTTTCAGGGTATTTACTAAAGGTGATTTTAGCAGATTCATGAATTTCAACCATGGTGTTTATACACAGGGATGTTACTTTTAAAATCAGATCGATTTAGAAATGAATTATTAAACAATAAGTTATTGGATTTCAAACTCTAGCATTATGTACTATGATTATAGAAAGAGGAAAAAGAAGCGGTGAAATGATTCCTAGCTTGAATACATTTGTGACATTGTCAGAAAGTGAGGAGTTAGAAAAAAAAAAAAACAATTAACGTAAATAATAGTGTAAAACGCAGCATCATGTAAATGTGAGAGGGATTTTTTTCCTTTGTGCTTACATTGTGACTCTCATAGGCAGAGGCACGGGCTGATAAAGTAATGCTGGAAAATTACTTTATTTACAAGTTCAAACCATTAAAATTAATGAGGAGTGCCTGTTCACTTCTAGCCAAGATCCAAAGGCCCCAAATGTTCAGAATTCACAAGGCACTGCTACTTTTACAGAATAAACAAAACAAAACAGACAAAAAAAGACATTAAAATCTTATTAATTCCCAGTATAGAAATATTAATAACCTCATAGGAGGAGCAAAACTCTTAAAATTATAAAAAGTTTTTAAATTATTTTTTTTTACAATGACATCTTTCTTGTAATAAAAGTTATAGCTTTCCTACATTTTTCCTTTTGTTTATTGAAAATAAATTCTTTTCTCACATAATCCACCCTGATTATGATTTCCTTTCCTTCTGTTGGTTCAAGTTCCTTCCCACCTCTCCTCACATATGGATCCGTTCCCTTTTTGTCTCTCATTACAAATTAACAGGTTTATAAATTATAATATAAAGAAATATAATACAAGTAAACAAAAACTATCACTACAACATTTGAAGGGACAAACCAACAGAAGGAGACAGCCCAAGAGAAAGCAAAATAATCAGAAACACCTTATCACACATAATTAGGAAGCCCATAAAAATGCCAAGTTGGAAGCCATTATATTAAACACGCAGAACACGGTGTGGATGCATGCAGGCACAGTGCTTTCTGCGTCAGGCTCTGTGAGTTCATGTGAGTTTTGCTTGATCACGTTGACTTAGAAGGCTTTATTTTCTTGGTGTTCTCTATGTATTCTGACTCTTAAGACTCTATGACTCCTCTTTTTGTTACTGCCTGTTCTCTGAGGGAAGGTATTTGATGAAGACATCCCATTTCGGGTTGAGTATTCTGATATCTTGCTCTTTGTATAATGACTTCGGTGGGTCTCTGTATCCTTTACCATCTGTTGCAGCAGAAAGCTTCTATGATGATGATTCAACAAGACTAAGTGTATAGCAGAATGTCATTAGGAATCCTTTTATCACTACCTGCTTTTTAATTGTTTGTTTATATTAGTAGTGTTTGTTTTACCCTAGGTCCTTCGATTATGTAATCTGATTCCCCTCACCCCCTTCATCATCCACATAGTTCTGGGTATGGATTTCATTTCATGGAGCAAGTCTTAAGACAAATCAGGTATTGCTCGTCCTACAAGCTTTGTGGCAATATTGCCCCTAGCCTGTAGCCTTTTAAAGAATAGAGATTCAACACTCAGCCCTTCACAGAATAACAGAAAGCCCATTGGCCTTTGCTGAAATACAGAAAGTGAAATGTGAGCAGGATTAGAACAGTTTTAAAAAATCAGTAAAGACCAAACTATAGATGCATAAGCCCAAGTGGGAGACTGCAGAAATACCAGATTGTCTGAGCCTTTAACTTTACTTTCTTCTCTGTGCTTCTTCAAATCACATCACCGTAGAAAATGATAATTCATCCAAATAAAAATTCATGTTCTTCAGTGATATCCCATAGATCCTGTGATTGTATTGAATTTAATAGAAGAAATATTGGTATCTCTTTTCTGTCACATCTCTCAATGATTGCTACATTTAAATATTTTATCAATAACACAAGAGAAACAAACCCTATAGACTTGTACTCCAAAATGTGTATCTCCAAGTTTTTACATTTATAAACTTCTAGTTGAATAAAAGAAGCAAATATACTTTCCCTTTTTTGATATCTTAAGTGAACCCCAATTCTTCTGTGTATTGCATTAAATTTGAGGACTTTTGTTTGGTTGCTTGGTTTGATTTGTTTGTTTGTTGTTTGTTTTTCCTTCTTTTTTTCCCAATCTCTAGTCACTGTGAAGTTGCTGTCACCTGTAAGGAGCTAAACATGTTTAGAGGCAGTCACACACTGTGAGCTCGGCAAGATGGGTTATGGATGACAGTAATTCCACGGTGCTGCCTCATGTTCACCCAGGAGCTTGTCACATTTCCATTTCCAACCACTTTGCCTGAATACGATTTAATTCAACACATTTTTGCTTTTATTTTCTAAGCCAATTTAAGATTCTGTTTACTTATATGTGCTCACTGGAGGTCATGCTGAAAAATGAACCTCTGAGTATGCTGGCGAGACCATAAAATATGAAATGGTAATAGTTAAGCTTATAATCTATTATTTTCTTACATGAAATTGTGCAACCCAGCATGTTCATTGAATTGAACATTATAAACAACTTGCATAATGCCAAAAGAATGCTCTTTCAACCAGAATTTATCACAGGAATGCTTGTTACATGTTATGTTTGCTTTGAAATTAGACATAAGAATAAGTACAATATCATATGTAGCTGATTCTTCATTTTAACAGACTTTTAAGAAAATAGGTGCCTCATACGAAGTGAAAGATACATTTTGTCTAGTTTCCTGAGCTTTTCCTTGAATGTTAATATATTCATAAATGTCTGAAAACAACTACATATCATGAACTATTTATATTATGTTAATTTTCCCAAAGAAGTAGTACTACATTATATCTCTATAAAACATTCAATTTGATTATCTGCTTAGTATTTTATGTTTCTCTCTCCTCTACTCTCCCCTTCTTTCTCCCTCACTCTCATTCTTTAAATGTATTTAATACTCATATTTCTGAAATGGTGCTACAATGACATCATTTGTACTTTTTAGTTCTAGTGTAACCAGTGTGACTTTATTAACAATGCCTAAAGCATAAATTTTGGAGTGTTGGCATTCAGTCTCCTAGATATAGTCTATGTTTATGATATTCAGCCCTAATAAAATACAAGACTGAATTTTTTATTTGTTTATAGCATTTAAAAGTATGAAGGTGTGATATTTAATTATTGTGCTCCCTAATTAACTCTCATTTACTGGAAGCTAGGTGACTCACAGCACTGATTTTTGAATGTTCTGTTTCATTCTCTCTAAAAGCTAGACAAATCTTGTGTGATAACATGACACTTGGTCAGAACCCACTGACTAAATAAATGAATGTCCACAAGGAAAAGAATAAAAAGTGACTCAAAGGGAGATAGAGAAATTGAACTGAAACATTTCCTGCAGTACTTTTACTGTGAACATCTTCATAGTGAATGAACACTCAGAAATGTCAGCTATACATAATATGCTGATTTACCCTGCCTGAATGAAGACATGCTAATATTTCCAGACTTACTAGGAGCTTCCAATTTCCATAATAAATGTTGCTTTGGTGAGAAAAAAATTGACATTATGGGATACTGTGTTGAGAAAAAGTGTGGTTTACTGGCTTATTTTTCACATTTTGAAATGCTATCATCTGGTGTATATAGGTTCACCAAGATATCATTCAGTTCCAATTTTGAGCTTATGACTTTAGTGTTGTGTGGAGTCTCACCGGGGACAGAACTATAGAAGATGTCACCATCATACAAGTATGAAACACATGACTTCCATGTGATAACAGGATGTGTTTATTAATCAGCTGAAAGACTTCATTCTACTTTTAAAACAAAGAAAATAACCCATGGGTTGTAGAATGAAGTCTCAATCAGTGTCTACTACAAACTCTGTGAAGTCCTGAACTGTAAGATGGACAGGAACATCAGAAACAGGGAGTTTATATTCTTTTTTTTCCTTTCATTATCCTGCTTCAGTGGTTATCTCTATGTTCCAAACCAAGAACGACTGTTGGAACAGATTCAGACTACCTTAACAGGGGGATATATCAATTTTCTCTTCTAACTGAAATAAGTTTATGAAATTGCTAGCTTCTTTTCCTCCTCCTCCTCCTCCTCCTCCTCCTCCTCCTCCTCCTCCCCCTCCTCCTCCTCCTTCTTCTTCTTCTTCTTCTTCTTCTTCTTCTTCTTCTTCTTCTTCTTCTTCTTCTTCTTCTTCTTCTTCTTCTTCTTCTTCGAGGAAGATGAGTGCTTCCTTGACCAGATGAAACCAATCAAAAGGAGCTGGAGGGTCTAGAACCAATGCATGGGAATTGGGCATTAAAGGAAAGTTGGAGAGAGCGAAAATGAAGACATGAATCTTCCAGAATATGAGAGGAGACAAGAGATTTAATAAGCATTCATATCCATACGCTGGAACCACCTCATGGTTCTGCAAAGGTTAGTGCTGTGTAATATATCAATGAGACAAGGCTGCGCTTTAGCCTCTTGGTTTTTAAAATGCTATATTTATTTCGTTACTACTTACTCAAAAATTTAGGGCTGAGGTTTTAGCCAAGAACACCATTCTTAGTGTTGAATCACCTAATCGTTGTTCTACATTCCCCAGCCAAGAGTTAAACTTTTTTTGTGATATCAAATTTTTCAGCAATATTTTTCCAAGAGTCTTGCTTCATCTTTGACTACAGAATCAAGCTTAGAAATGAACTCAGAGGAGCTCAATTTCCTGCAAAGGAAGATTACTTTTCTTCATAATTAAGATGCTGTATTTTCTCAAGTTTTTGTCCAGTTTTGTGTTCTCCAACTCACTGAGGAGTTTATTTACTCTGTTTTTTTTTTTTTTTTTTTTTTTCCCAGCTTGTACATCTTTTCATGGAGAGAACAACTTCCTGAAAGAGGTTAATCTTACAAATAATAATTAGGATATACACATGTCTTAAACTCAATGATGTTTTGTGTAATGCCAGGGATACCTTTCTATTATAGTGACAGGTTTTTGATTGCTTGTTTGCTTGCTTGTTTGTTTGTTTGTTTTACTTTAGTACATGGTTTCCATTTTAGTGGGCATCAGTATTTCTGGAAGATATTTTTTGCTCCACATCACTTATCATTTCACAAGTTGAATTGACTCAAGGAATGTTCATCTGTGACAGGTTCTTAAGTAAAGCTGGTGACTGTCAGTTTATATAGCTGTAATCATGTGTGTTAAGCAATTATCAAGTTGATGCAGTAGTTGTTCTTATATAAATGAATTAGTATCATACCATAAGAAGAAACCCTAAATAAACCTTCATCCTCCTAGAGAAATGAATCTTCATACCATAGGCTGACAATTGCTTGGGAAATATTCTTAAGCAATTATCTCTGAAAGACAGGGTATGTAGGCTTTAACTCTAGGACAGAGGACAAAAAGTAATGATATTCTTCATATACCTGAAACATGTCTGTGTCATGCATGAGATTCATTAATTAGGGTTTCTTTAATCTTGCTCAAGCCTAATTATTTAATTAGCATCTGTCTACTCTTGAAAGCAAAATGCTCCATCCTCTGCCTGTTCCTTCATGCAAAGTGGTATTTTATTATATTTGTCTCAAGCCTTTCAAATCTACATTGAGCCAGAAATATCACTTAACCCTTAAAATAGCACTTTCAGGAAACTATTTTGTATGTGTTTCTTCCCCCAGCTAAAGGATCTCAGAGCAGTATAGAAGTGTTGTTTTAGACCAGCAGTTCATCAGGTCAGTAGTAAGTCCTAAACCTGATTAGTTTGCATCTTTGTAAAGTCAATCCATAATAATGACCTGTGTTTGAATCTATTCACCAAGTCAGTAGCAGTAACACTGTTCTGCACCGAAGGAGGAACATTATGTCTCACATCTGTATTTGTATACACTAGCCTGCAAATACTTGCCTCAATTTAGCTTTTCCCTGAATGTGAAATGAAGAGTGAGATTGGATGGTGGTGTGTGGAGATCAGAATAAAACAACATCAGCACTGAGAAGCCTTTATGAGATACTTTGCAAAATCGTGTTCTAATGCAAAATATAAGTAAAAACTGGTTTTCAAATATTTTTTGTATTTCATATTTTATTCAATTCCATTTCATATAAAATCACTGAATCATATCAGGATATGAGCATTATTTGTGAGTAACCTAATGTCCCAGTTTTGTTTTGCATCTAGAGATACTTTACAAGGACTAAATTATAAACCCAGTTATGAAAAGCCACAGGATTGAGTATTCTGGGGAGATTTTACTGCTAACTTAGCACAGTCTAAAATCATCTGAGAGTAGAAGCTCAACAGAGAAAGCTTGTGAATCAGATTGTATTGAATGAGAATAGTTGCAGAAGAGCCTGGCCAGTTAGTAGTGATAGCATGCCTAGGCAGGTGGCCCTTAATATACAAGAAAGTTAAGAGAGTATAAACTGGCCAGTGAGGCAAGTACTATTTTGATTATACAGTTAGTTCCTTGGTTGATGATATCCTCTGTGGAATAGTAAGCACCCAGCCTTCAAGTTCCTGTGCTGTGTACCTGCATTGACCGGCACAATGATGGTCTGTGATCTAGACTTGTGAGACAAACGAGTCACTTCTCTCTTCTATGCCACCGATAGTGGTGTTGGTTTTTTCGTTTGTTTGCTTGGTTTTTTTTTTTTTTTTTTTTTTTTTTTTTTTTTTTTTTTTTTTTTTTTTTTTTTTTTTTTTTTTTTTTGACAATAAAACTGGGAACTGAGGAAGATCTAAAACTGCTGGTTTCAAGGTGTGGTGACTGAAACACTTTGAGAAATGATTCCAGGAAATGAAACAAAATGAAACCATAGTGGAAGAACAGAAAAAAGAAAGTCAGGCTGTTCTGTAAGCACAAAGTAGACATCAGAGGACTGCAGGGAGAGCTCACAAGCTGGGATAGTTCCTGACACTTGTCTTGACTCTCAGAACAGTTGATGTTTGTGATGTTGATGTTGTGTTCACTACTCACTCTATGTTGTCCATCACTAGGGCAAGAGCATGGCCTTAAGATGCCATTTCATTCAGTACTCCTAGCACAGAGGACTGAGTGCCTTCCAGTTGAGATAATGGATGGAAATGGGCGACCACACAATGTGGTGGGAAGCAGTTAGCAGACAATGGCTTGATGTCTGTTTTATAAAGCACATGTGCTGAAAATGAAATCAGTATTTAAATAATGGAATAGAAGTCAAACCATAATGTGTCTACCAGCTATTATGCAGCACCTCATGCACATATCCATTTGTTTCATCTTTAAACAGTTTTGCATGCAAGGAAACTCAAGCTTCCAAAAACACCTAGTAAAAAATGACACTACAGTGAGCAGTGAGTACTTAAACTAAATTCAGACACAGACTCTTCCTCTAGAACATAGCTTTTCTTCCCTCTTAAACAAAATTCTATGACTCTAAAAGTTTAAAGTAGGATTGTCAAAAGGGTCTGAAAAAGGCAGGCAGATTTTTTCAGGAAGGCACACCCCTGCATTTCCACGTAGTTAGGGCATGTTTGGTGGGAGACTGAAACCATAGTTCTGCCTAACGATAGTAACACTGAACTACCCCAAACACCATCATCACTCATCTCACCAGTAGACATCCACAGTAAAACGATGCTCATCTTCATTTATAGACTATCACCTGTAAAACATTTGTGAAAATGTGCTCTCTCGTGTCCAGGAACTTTGATTCTACCCCATAATCTCCCAATCAAAAATATGCTTTATATGAAAACATTCACAGGAAAACTTGTCAATATCTGCTACAGGGTAAAGGTTCTGCTCATGACCACCCTTGGTTATGCTACACTAATGAAAAATTAATGAAAAATATATACACAGTTATATAAACTAATGAATATATAATATAATTTTATATGCATGGTACTTTTCTAGTTTAGAAAAGTAAGACAGATATAGATGTGTAATGAAATCATGATCCAAAATACAGAGCCCTATGTCTTTGATTTTCTAAATTTTTATTTTTGTAATAAAAAGGATTTTGACACTTAAATATGCATTTATTTTAATATGTGTTTACCTAGACCTTCAGTGGTTTAGGATTTTGTTCACAATGTTATGATTATGGTATTGATGGATCCTAGGTTGAATAAGAACCATATTTCCTTTATTAAAAGTCCATATGAGCAAAATACACAGTTTACCTTACCTGATATACAGGGAACGCCATCTGTGACATCACAAGACTCTTCTTGCCTTCCTTAGCACCATCTTTGGAGCTATGGAACCATGTTATAATTGAATGACTAAAAGTCCCTCAGGAATTAAACATTTTATTCATGATCCAATGTTTTTGATAATGTGGAATATTGCACTTCCTAATAAAATTCTGTCCTATGCCTAACTGTATATAATTTTATCAACTGTTGCTATATTGCCATGATCTACGTTCAATGCATAGATGATATAAACATTTTCTCACAGTTTTATGGCATTCTCTAAAATTATTTATACTAAAGCATTAAATCATATAGCTGTTGCTTTCCTTTTATTGAATGCAGAGTTGTTTCTCACTTAATATATCCTGATTACCATTTCTCCTCCCTCTACTGCTTGCAGTTCTCACACATGATCCTTCCTATCTAGATCACGCATATATATATATATATATATATATATATATATATATATATATATATATGCCAGATACCTAATGTGTGTGTGCTGATGTAAGGCATGTACATGCTCTTAGTTTCTGTGAGTTCATGCATGCTGTCATCGTGCTGATTTAGAGAGCTTTGATTTCTTGGTGTCTTCCACCCTTTCTGGCTCTTACACCCTTTCTGCATCCTCATCTACAGGTTTTTCTAGGTTCTGGGAGAAGGGATTTGTAATTGAGTTGTTGACCAAAGGGGTCCCATGGGAACTCCTGACATTCAGAATTTTAAAGTATTCCATTTTCTTTTATTTCAGAGTATGATAAAGATCTTCTGGTTGGAAATTTCATGTTATTTAGCATTTTTATGGAAGAAAAGGCAAACACTAGCATGTTGTATTGTACAGTCTCTGTAGTACATGCACAATGCTCTGGTTTCTACCATAAGTGTGTACTAGCAAAGAAAGGAAGCAGTCATCATCTGATTCAGGGTCCACCTTCACTATCCATAAAGGCATTTTAAAGTTTCAGTAACTATCTATCTTCCTTATTCTTATTGTTTTTGTTGTTATGGCTAGAATGCTTTTAACAGACTGTTACAACTTGGAAATACAAATAAGATAAGCCTTTCCACACATAATGATAACCCTCTGGCACGAGCTGGAGACTCACATTGATGGTGAACAATAAACAGTCATTACCCCTTCATTTCTTACTTGAACATAGTCTGAACATAATTGTAGTAATTTGTACATAATCTTCAACTCAGTTAGTAGGCTGTGTTATAATAAATCAAGTAAAAGAAACTTAATGGATTGCCATTTGAGCTCCAAGTGTTCACATTTATCTGCTAAGATTAACATTTTAATGTATTTGATATATTAAATGCATAGTGATTTTCAAATTGCTCACTGGTAAACACACAGAAGTTATTAAACTCACACCAAAGTAAATAAATGCCTGTGAGCTTGCTGGGACACATTTGACACCTCTCTCTCAACACTAGGTGTTCATTTATGATCTTACTTCTGCTGTGTTGTTTTAATACAGTAAGGGGTGTGGAAAATAATATCATTTCTAAATACCTCCAGTTTGACAACTTGCAGCAAAGAAACACATCTGCTGTGGGGCTCCAGCTTCAGTTGATATATCTATTTTCCGACCTTCTTTCCATAGTATCTAATACCTATTTCCTCTTAAAAGGTAAAGTAAGGGGTTGTGGCATGATTTTCTGGAAAAAGTGCTGGCTGTATAAATCAGAATATCAAAGTGCAATTTTCTAGCACTCATGTAAAACTAGGCACAATTGAGCACATCTCTTACCTCAGCGCTGGAATTAGGGAAATAGAGACACAATGATCCACTGAGATACTACTGGCCAATCTGACCAGATGAAACATCTTTAGTTTCAGTAAGATATTCTGTCTCAAGGAATTAGGCATGGAGTGATAAAGAGAGGGAACTTGAAATTAAACTCTAGCCTCGAGAAATGTATTCACAGGTAAGCACCACCCTGCAAAACACATATGCCCATGCATGAACACAAAAATAAATGTGAGCTAACTATTGCGTCCTGATTTACAATATCACTGCATACATTTAGATGGGATTTATATTCCTTTCAATTTTTCATTATAAGAATTACCAAAGAAATTCTACATAGATCCAATACCAGAAAATTAGTGAGGATTGGAAACAAGGTAAAGAAAATAAAGTTTTTTTAGATGAAAAAGAAGTAAACATTAACATATGACAAGGGTATCAAAATAACACATAAAAGTGAGGCAAATAACATCAGAATCCACCTACAAGATTAAAGCAGCTACTTGGAAAGCTATATAGTTTGGCTTAACCTGAAAACCAAATTCACTGTGAAGTCATAAAGAACAAAAGGACAAACTTATTTGGCAATCATGGACAAATAAGGGTCTGCTTTTAGAAACAACTGGCACAGCCACGCCACTGCCTACCCTACAGGTCAAGGAAACAACCAACAATTAGCAGGAGTAACTGGTGATAGGACACAGCAAATGAACTTTAGGAACAGCAAGAAAATATTGGAAGAAGCAAAAATACAACTGGAGAGTTACAGAATTTCAGACATGTTAGAGTAATAATAACAACAATAATAATATAGTGGTTTTTTTTTTTTTTTTTTTGAGACAGGGCTTCTCTGTGTAGCCCTGGCTGTCCTAGAACTCACTTGGTAGATCAGGCTGACCTCAAACTCAGAAATCCACCTGCCTCTGCCTCCCAAGTGTTGGGATTAAATGTGTGCACCACCACTGCCTGGCTAATATAGTGGTTTTATGATCTAAACATCTCAACCTCAATGTAGGATACAAAACCAAGTTTAATGTATAAACTAGAAGCATATTATAAGAAAATATAAGTTAGAACATAGCCTTTAATTTTGTTTCATTGGCTGTGTTAGTGAGAAAAGTAATGCTAAATCTACTGACTTTTACAAAAAAAGAAACCTTTATTTCTATTATAATATTCATTCATAAAACACATATTCAAATTAGCTCTTACCTGCTTATCTTTTTCTCTTTATTACATTTAGTAATGGTGCTTCTCTCTCTCTCTCTCTCTCTCTCTCTCTCTCTCTCTCTCTCTCTCTCTCTCTCTGTGTGTGTGTGTGTGTGTGTGTGTGTGTGTGTGTGCGAGTTTTTATGTGTTCTCTCCTTTGACTATGGGAGTCCCAGTGATCAAACCTAGTGTTGGTAACACATACCATTACCAGCTAATCTACCTCATTTGCCTCTTCCTCATCTTCAAAATAGGAATGGTGGTTGTACTTATCTATCTTTTGTTAAATATCAATGGAATGAACAGCTCCTATATTTTAACACAAATAGCACATAAACATTTTGTCCTTCTACTTTCTAAAAAATTAAGATGATCAAATTTCTTGTTCATTGTCTGTATTTATTGAATCACATGTTAAATAAGTTTCAGGCAGTTCTTTTCATCAACAATTTAAGCCCCCCTCCCTCTCCACTTACTAAGACGTGACACTTGGTGTGATGTAGTAATTTGGAAGAGTTTAACTTAATGATCAATGACTTGTTTGAGCAAAATGAAAAATCCATGAGCATAAAAACACCATTGGACTCTGGAAAAAAATGTGCGAAGAGTAAACAAAAGCCATTACAGAAGTATGGCTAGGCTTACTGCAGAATTAGACAATTCATCACCATGCTCACCTGGACGTACAGACATTGGGATAGATGCACACAAGTACAGTTCTCTTAGATTATAGGGTTCCCAGCAGAAATTCATATAAGCCAACGGTAGAAAACGGGACTAAAGTGGTTTACATCTAACTATGGTTTTCAGAGCTTTTGAGAGAACAGAATCCTGGTCTTAAAGTTCTGAATACTCCTGTATTTTCCAAGACAAATTTCAAATATATCTAAGTCAGGGAGCAATGTGTCAAAAAGGGTGGGAAGTGGTCATTAGGTAATCATGAACATCTGTATATAGATAATCCTTGTCCAAAAGTATATGGCTTATTTTCAAAATGTATTTGAAGAGTAAAAAGTATTATACTACTTCTTCAAATACCTTATGGTGCCAGAATCTAAATACTTGAATTCAAATGAAAAAAAAAAAAAAAAAAAAAAAAGCCAGCAAGCTTCAGAATTGAATTTGCGCTACTTTGTGAATTACTATCTTTATCTGACTATTCTTTTCTTAACTGTGAACAATATTATGACAGAGATACTCTAATTCAATTTGAATTTTAAAGGCATAAAAAGTGCTAAGTAATTAAAACAACAAACTTTCATTTCCCATCTTCCGGGGGACTCAACTTAGTGCATTACCTACAGGGATCTGCTGGATACATCTGTAACATACATAATAAGCATGCTTATTGTGCAAAAAATAGAACTAATATGAATTGTAATGAAATTTAACAGATGAAAGCTTTCACTAAATTTTGTTTATAAAGTGTTGTCCTGCATCTGATAGTAAACTCCTATAGAAATCATTTTTCAGAAGAGCAGAAATATGACAGGAGAGTCGTGCAATAGAGTGTGCCTAATTCATTCCAATTCACAGAGTAATGCATTTCAATTCACACAGTGATGCCTTCTAGTCTCCAACATGAGAATCCAATCTAGTTGATGCTTAGTAGAGTTGAAACAAACTCAGAGCACCAGAGAACTGACAACGTCTATTCAGTTCAATAGAGAAATATTTTAAATATTTTTCCATATTGTCTAAGCTTGGCTATGCTTTATTAACCAAGCTATATATTATAAAACTGCACATATTCTTCTTGATATATAATAAATTTATGTCTCAAGTCTACAACAGCTTTTAAGAAAATAATTAAAGTAGGTTGAAGAGTCAGCGTCTGATGCACAACTCATTTTCAGAAAAGATATCAAAGCATAATGACACTCTGATATTTGAATCTTCTGGGAAGCAGTTCAGTGTTTGTTATGAGCACCTGGCTTATACGTATTAGAAACCTCTTCTGGAAACACATATAATCTCATTCACTAAAAAACCATGAATCCTCAATGGTTTGATTTAATATTAAGTACTCAATATCTAGAATTATTGCTTTTATGCCTTTTAAAAATATTCATAATTTTTACACTCATTATTCCAGGGGTTTATCCTTTCTTCATGAAATACTTATTTTCCTTGTTAAGAAATTAAATATAGGAAGAAAATGTTTAAGCAGACTAATGATTTCCTGGAACTTGAAAATATCTGAATCCACATAATTCTGACCCTGGAAAATTAACTCAGGCTTTCCCTATAGGATGAAAAAATATTTTTAAAGAAAAAAGTACAATAAGACTTTCATAAAATATGCTGAAAGGGCAGTATGGGCCCCTGTAGTAGCTTGATGTTCATCTTTCCACTGAGGGAGACAAAATCAGGTCAAAGGAAAAGTAGATAAAGATTTCAGCATTTAAATAGTCCTACTTTTTTTTTTTCCTTGAAAGCTAATTTCTTTTGCCTGGAGGATATGAACCTCTTATTCCTTTCATATGTCTATCACGTGAAAAGTCATGGTGAAAAGGGCCATCAGCATTAACTATGAATATAGCTACAAGATAGCTATTCATACTACGTAAGACATTATGGTCTCAAAATAACTTTGTTCGTTAGCTGTGGCCCTATCACAGGTATCACCTCCATTTTACAGAGTGGCTTATTGAAAGTGAAAATCAGGAAATACGACTGCCTAGAAATTTTGACTTTAAGTTGCAGAAAAGTGAGTATGGTTTGTAAATGCTTTCCCATTTGAAGACGATGTTTTCTTTGTATTACAAACTGCAAATTATAATAGTAGAAACTCTTTAGAAATTTAATTAGAGTAACATATCCTACTCACTAAATTACATAGATTTAAAATACAATGTCATTTTCAGCCAATCTTCCCAATATACAATCTCCTGGGTAATTATAGTGTATTTTATAATTAAAAAGCCAAATGGATGTTAAAATCTCATATTGTGTCAACAGTAGACAGAGTTAAGTGTTATCACTGCTATTTTCATGTTACAGGAATTTATTCTACACTCATTGTACGAAGATTTATTGAATAGCCACAATATACAATGCAATGCACACAATACAAGGGACTGATTCTTGGGGTAGAACATGAGCTCTGATCTCACAGACTAGAAAAAGAAATAATCACAACAACACCAGTGGAAACCTGTAGTAGGATGTCAGAAGAGTCTATAATATTGTGATACTTTAGGATATGTGTGAGTATAGACAGAGCACCTGCCTTTCCCAGGTAGAAATTGGATGATTGTGGTCTAAGAAGATATGCACTTATGATTCTATCTTCCTTGATGATGCAGAGGCTATTTGTTCCATACTAGAAATGCATGTATTTTTAGGAACACAATAATTGAAAGTAAAAGCCCCTTTCTTTGACATCGCATGTGCTATAATGAAGACAACAGAACTGATTTTGATAGAAATATGTGTTGTAATTTCCCTCATAAAATAGAGGAGATATTCTATTGTTTTGAAATGTCACAATAGCTTGACATACAAGCAGATTTAGAGATCTTTCAAAGAGTTTGCTCTTAAGAAATTAAGGTCAAAGCAAATATCACAAGTGCTTGATTATTTCATGATGGTGTGGTGCAAGAGAAGAGATATCTGGAAAGAAGTAACAAGAAGCTGAAGGTTGTTAAGAACTTAGCCTGTTTTGAGGAGAAGTATATAGAACTGCACTGTGTTTGGATGTTAGGCACAATTTTTAATAAATCTACCGAAGATGTTCAGCAGGAATCTGGCAACTCTTATTTAGGATACAAGTGACTTCCAATGACCTTGTCCAAATCTACATGAACATATTGCAAGAAAACGTATTACCAGCAGTAGAGGTAGAGTAATAATTGGTACTCAGTCTGTAGAAACATAGAAGCTAGGCCTTGAATTTCCTATGTAAAGTGAATAGGGTGATTCAGCCATGAATATTAATTATGGCCATGGTGCCAATTTGTGGAAAGAATCCCCCAAGGAACTTCAGAGTTATTTTGGCTGTTCTGGCAATAAAAATGTGACACATTTCTCTCTGTGCAGAGGCATTTAGTAATACGGATCACGGGACTAGGAGTCAAGAATTTGGTTTTCCCATTTGAAAATGACACACACTAGTCAAGAGTTTACTTCTATAAATGGTAGCTTCCTATATTTAACAGTCATCTATAGAATGGAACACAGGGCCCCCAATAGAGGAGCTAGAGAAAGTACCCAAGGAGCTGAAGGAGTGTGTAACCCTATAGGTGGAACAATATGAACTAACCAGTACCCCCCAGAGCTCGTGTCAGCCATCATTGGGAAGAGAGGCCCCTTGGTCTTGCAAACTTTATATGCCCCAGTACAGGGAATTGCCCGGGCCAAGAAGTGGGAGTGGGTGTGTAGGGGTGCAGGGTGGGGGGAGGATATAGGGAACTTTTAGGATAGCATTTGAAATGTAAATAAAGAAAATATCTAATAAAATAAATTAATGTCCTCTAATTAAAAATGTAACTAATGTGAATATGCTGTACCTGCTCAATGTAACATTGTAACATTCAGTGTAGAATATGCAATGTTTGTGGTCCTAGGAAACTGAGATTTAAAGAAACACCACAAATAACATGCTGAAGTTTGACATAGTATAGGTCAACAGAAATAAATTCTGCTTAACTAGTTCTGTAAGAGTAGAGGAGGTTCCAGGGAAAATGCACTCAGCATGAGTTAGATGATGTTCTGCTGAAAGATGAAGGATAGGAGAAGGAATTTAAATGATGGTAGCCACATCTATTTGGGGTAGTGACACCAGATATTATATACGCAGAATGAAATACAATATAGCCAAACTAGCATATTTGAAAACTGAAGATATATGATCATGAAAATACAAGACATTTAATTATATATGTCTAAAGGGGGCCACCTTCAGATTTATCTACCCATAAATGTAAGTGATAGTTTGCAGGATTTACAACGTATACCCCGTGGTTGAAACTGGTTGGGTCTTATGACTTCTTTTGATTATCAAATAGGAGGAAGTGCATCTTAGTGCTACATAGACTTTGAACAGCTATCAGTTCATGCCATCCCTGTAGGAAAGAAAGTACATGAGCATAACCCTTGCTTGACAGGACCACAGTGTGGCAAAGTCTTCAAACTGATTATATTACATTCCATACACACATACAGGTCTCTCTTACTTTCTAGGCTATTTTGGATGATAGCAAGTACCACTGATGACAGCTATTAAAGCATCATCAAACTGAACCTTGCCCAAATTCCTCATTCACCAAATTACGAGAATGTTTAAATCAGTAAGAGTTATTTAAGTGTGGGAAGTGATGTATTGTATAGCCATGTATAAATGGAATGGTAACTAGTATCACTATGTGAAGTACCAGGCAAGTGAAAGGTAGAAAAATATGGTTGCAAAATATTCAATGCACAATTGCCTTGTTTTAGCTGCTTTTCACAAGACTTTGGAGGAAATAATGTAATGAAGTAAATAGTTAATTATAGTTCAAAGATCCTGCAAATCACCCAGTTTATGAGATCTAGGAGTCAGGTTGCTTTCCAGACTTGCTCTGTGAAGCACAAACCTACCTAGGAGATCTCCTTGTCTTTCACTGTTTTTCTGTCTTTCCCCACAGACTTCTTAGGGAGCATCACTAGACGGTGCTAACCTATTCCAGAGAGACATTTGTTTTGACATCTTTTACAAATGTTTTTTTCTTCTTCTACGTCATGTAAGAGGTCTTCCCTTGGTCATTTCTTTAAGTTACACTCTCTTTCAGAAATCTATACATGTGTTTAAATTAAAAGGCGGTGTTTTGTAGTTTAATTAGCTCTTGTGTTAATTGAGTTTCTAGACACATGAGGAAGCCAACATCACAGTGAAGCAGAAGGGCTGAAAATGTAGCTTCTATTTCCAAAGTCATGTGCAAGTCTCGGAATGCAATCTCCAGATGAAAGGGAGGAGGGAGAGGAAGGTGGAGGAGGAAGAAGGGGAGGAACAAAATGAAGAAGAAGAGGAGAAGTTGTATGCAGCTAGAAAATACCTATATTTTCCTTATCATGCTTTTTCTCAAAGGATAAAATTGCAATCACAGAAAAGAAAATGTGATGGTATACTCCACTTATGGGCTGCAAGTTGGAAAATTGCCCAAAAACTGCAACGATAGAATAAATAAACAGATCATGGTGTATCTACATAGTATAATAATATACAGCAAAAAGCCATATGTTACCTATAGTACAGACCATTATAAAATTTCCTACACATAGACACTAGTGACAGAAGTTGTCTACATACCTCTGCTTATGATGCGCTTCATTTAATAATGTCAGGAGTTTCAGTTTAGAGCTAAGATGAAAGGATGGACCATACAGAGACTACCCCACGGGGGGCGGGGGGGGATCCATCCCATAATCATTCACTAAACTCAGACACTATTGCATAGGACAGCAAGTGTTTACTTAAGGGACCCTGTTATAGCTGTCTCGTACAGAAGTGGATGCTCACAGTCATCTATATGATGGAACACAGGGCCCACAATGGAGAAGCTACAGATAGAACCCCAGGAGCTGAAGGGGTCTGCAACCCTAGAAGAGGAACAACAATATGAACTAACCAGAACCTCCAGAACTCGTGTCTCTAGCTCCATATGTAGCAGAAGATGGCCTAGTCGGCCATCATTGGGAGGAGAGGCTCCTTGGTATTGCAATCTTTATATACCCCAATACAGGGGAACGCCAGGGCCAAGAAGTGGGAGTGGGTGGGCAGGGGAGCAGGGCAGGGAGAGGGGGGAGGGAACTTTCAGGATAGCATTTGAAATGTAAATTTAGAAAATATTTAATAAAAAATTGAAAAAAAAAGAAAAAATATAATGTCAGGAGTTAGAATAATAGCTTCAGCACAGGGTGGACTATGTACTGCAGCTATATGTAATATATACTCTGTGCTCATAAACAAGAGTCATTTTATTTAAAAATCCTGAAACTTTCAGGTTTCAATATGCAGCAAAAATGACCCCCCAAACTGTATAACTCATGCTTGTAAATGATTCTGTACATCCAGCCTGACAGATTAGAAACAAATAAGCAAAGCTGTTTTAGAAACCAAAACATCGAAACAAGAATCCTAGCCAATCAAAATTACCTTTGTATCTGAATGTTACTATGAACAGTATGAACTTAGATGAGTGATCTGCCTCAAGTCAGGGGTCTAGGGAGTGGTAAAAATGATTCTAGTTTCTCTCCTGTCAGTCTCAAATAGTAGCTTCGTCTCATAGTCCCTACAACTTACAAGTTTTCATTGCTTTCTTCTCCCTCCCTCCCTCCCTCCCTCCCTCCCTCCCTCCCTCCCTTCCTCCTCCCTCCCTCCTTTCCTTCTTTCCTTTCTCCCTTCCTTCCTCACTTCATCCTTCCTTCCCTTTCTCTCTCCTTTCTCCACACCTCTTTCACTCTCCCTCCGTTCCTTACTTCTTTTCTTCTCCCTCCCTCTCTCTTTTCTTCCATCCATCATCTCCCCTGCCATCCTGCTCTCCCTTCTTTTCTTCCTTCCTATTGTTTCCCTATATTTTCTCAAAAAAGAAAATTTAGATTATGGAGTCCCAAACATTTCAGGATATCTATTGAGTGTTGAAAGAACATTCTGGGTGTTTTTGCTCATTAATAAATTTGTTTACTCACTTTATATCCAGAGAGATGCTCACTCCCTCTCCATCCCCCTCAAGGAGAGAGGGGATAGATAGCATATAGAATATTCTGGGTTTCTATGTCAGGTGTAGAGAAAGCAAACTCTAACACCAATGTGTTTAAGAATGAGTGACTGGCAGCAAGGGCATTGTGCCAGAACTAAGTATTTAAAAGACCCCCTATCTAGCAGACATATGCTTAGTTGCATAGCACTGCAGTGGTGGTGAAAGACAGAAAATCACCTCGAATATTCCTCTGTTAGTAGACCTCTCCTGACCTGACATTTTAGTGGGACCATCTAAATGTTGTGGGTATAAGAGAAAGCACATCCATGAACTGAGCGGAGTTTAGTTCACAAGAGGTTCCATTTGTTTTTATTGAGGTTAATGGATGTGTGAATGCAGATCCATTAACCCCAGAATTTTTAAATGTTAAATCAGCAGCTTTAAATAAATGTTAACGTGAGACACCAATTATGGATACTGTAATACCAAATAGAGAGTGAGACCTGGAGTATCGCCAAGGAAGAATATGTTACATTTTTAAACCCCTTTATTATCAAGATAAAAATGATGTAAAGATATCAATATTTTGCTGGGTCAAGGCCAGCAAAAATAAATTATTTCCCCTTTAAAAAATACATTTAGCAAATAGCTGTACCGTCCCTATAAGACTTTATGCTTCTCAACTTTCATGGGATTATGGTTATTGTTATTAATGTTACCATTACTACCCTTGCAATGCCATTACTACATTAAAGAATTGATTTACTCAGATCTTATGGCTGTAATTACCGCATGCACTCAGGAAGCTACACTGCCTAGATACATCCAGCTCATTGCGATGAGAGCCTGGCTGAAACCCTGTGTTTCAGGATCGTTCTGAGATTTATTTTGCTCAATTTTAAGTTATTTGTATCAGCCCTATACCAATAGAAGTGATATTTAACCTCTGTTTTTGTGGTCAGAATTTCATTACAGTGAAAGGAATTTAATTTAATTCAACACGCATTTCCTGGAAGCTCTACATAAACGCAGCCCAGTCCTCAAGCAAAAACTCCTGAATTCTGGGGCGTTCCCAACCTGGACCTCATCTTGATGGTCAACATGAAGCTATTTTCATTAGATGAGAAGCTGCTTAATTTCTTCACATCTTAATTTATTTATTAAAAATTCATATTACAATTTTGGGGTCTTTATTGAGATACTGAAATTATAATGGATAACAATTTTCAAAGCTGAATAAGTAATAGCTATTGATAAAATGGTATGCTTACTTCAGAAAGTGCTATAAAATTCAGTTAGACAAGTTTAAAGAAACATTTGCAGGAAGTTTATATGTGTATATAGAGTGTTAGGATGGCAAAAATTGCTTCAATGATGTTTTCTTTGTTGAAGTAATTTAAGCTTTACTATATTGCTATATATAACATTTCATGTTACAGAAGAGAATATTTTATGCTATCTTAGAATACTGGAGTCATGTTGGATCTACAACTTAATAAACCTTCTAGTAATGAGTTTGTTTTGTAATTGTTATGCATGAGACTGAAACAGGAGGTTTGAGACTATGAAGTCACTCTAGGTAGCCTAAAAAATCATGCTAGTATAAATACATAAATATCTTAAATACAGTTTCATTTCTCACTGAGTCTTTTTATGGTTTGGTTTTCTTGTTTCATATTGTTACTAATTACCTTTGTTCTTGCATATTAATTGTGTTACCATAAAGTCCTCAGGCATCTGTTATAATAATGATCTTTCTGGGGTTGTTCATAATGATATTGTTTTTCAACCTTTGTATTTTTAACATTTTAGTTTTACTATCAGTCCTGTGAAGTGGTATCCTACAATGAGTATGGTTGAGTTAATCTGTTTCATGTTTACATCTCCAAAGAGCCAAAGACTAGTATTTCTCCAACCCTCAGATTTAAAAGAGAGAGACTCCAGAAGGACCTCTTGTTAGGTTGGAATTTTGAATATTCTTTGGTGTATTATTACATTAACAGCTTTATGCTGAGGAAGGGACTCCAGGCAGGTGGCAGAAGCACTAAGAGTTGGGATCTAATGAAAGTGCTTTAAGCCACCGAAAACACCTGGCAAGCATCAGCCCTGGCTAGTTCTTTGCTTTTACAAGCTGCCTGAAGAAGTGAGCATGGCTGCTCTATCAGGAACTCTTACTCTGGTGAGCAGTCTCACAATCAGTTCAGAAGTATGGAGTGACGCCTTCATAGACTGGAATTTCAGAAGCATGAGCCCAAGCAAATCTTTCTGCTTATGAGAAACTAGTCTCAGCTATTATTATAGGATTAGAATGCTAACAAACGTGCTGAGTCACAGAGAAATGCCTGGGATTTTATTTGCATCCTCTTGTATTGATAATTACATATCTTATGGGTTTTTTTGTTTGATTTCTGTATAATCAATGAACTAATATTTGTTTGTTGGACAGACCATCTCACTAAATTTTACTTTTACAATATATATATATGTGTGTGTGTGTGTGTGTGTGTGTGTGTGTGTGTGTGTGTGTGTATACACACACACATATATACTAATCTCATAGAGAAATGAGGATTTCTAAATGTTTGTCAAGAATATTATTTTATAATTTTATAAAATATATCAAGTATAATCTAGATCTAGAATCCTGTAATATCCTAGAACCACAAAAGGATGGGACTTCTTGATCATATCATCATTTCACAAACAGATTATACCTCATAAATGTAGTTTTGATTATAAACAAAGCACATTTTTTTAAGGAGAAAGTCAGTTAAAGAACTGTTTGATCATATTAAAAGTTGTCAAACTGTGCCAGAATTACAAATTATTCAATATCACATGATTGACATTGAATTACACAAAAACCCAAGATCACTATCAGTTTGAGATATGGAAAGTACAATTTATATACTCAGTTATTCATTCTCTCAAGTTTTCAATGGCTCACCCAACATTTATCATTGGTAAACTATTTATCATAGTTTTGGTTCTAAAAGTTTAAATAAACATGAAGAATATAAGGGCATTTTAATCCCCAAGAAACAAGTGATTTTCTACTTCATCCTTGCCATTTGGCAAGGTATTTACAAAGAACAAAGAAGCACATTATTTCTATCAGAGTTAAAAATATATAGACATAGTCAGCATCCTATGATGCAATATGAAAGGAGCAGTTCAAAAGACAAACTTCCTAAGGGTTTGACCCACTGCTGTCGTTAAATAGAAGTACTTGAATAGGAGCAGCAATGGGAATTGGGGAAGGCTTTGACACAGTCTGCCATTTTCTGACCTACAGCTTTGCTTTCTCCAATAAACTCTACTTCAGTTGATACTGCAAAACAAGAAAAGTCATCGTTTCCTTGGACCCTAAAACTTTGGTTGTTTCCCCTGCTTGGTGCATTGCTCTAGAACATTTGCCTTTAACAATAATAATTTTGTTTGTTTTGTTCATTGAAGTGAGTACAGAGCCTGTAACCCTGTAGCATACGAGAACACAGGTCCAACCTACGCACTGTACTCAGGATTCCAAGAGGAATTTCAACTGATTCATAGGAAAAGAGTGATATATTTTCCTTTTATTGTTATGAATATTAGTTATGGACTGAAATAATCTCATATGTGCACCATGTAACTCTGTTTGTATACATTTGAATAGTAAGTTTTAGTAATATTGACTTAAATGATGAGGAAGGTATTAATGAAGTCTAAACTGGGAATTGAAGATTACCAGTAGATGATATGATAATGCCATTCAAACACTAAATGACAGCACAGCCAAATTGCTTTTTAGCGTTTCTGAGAATTCAAAGTTAATTTTTAGTGTTAGAAACCTATAGCATCCAAAAAAAAAAAAAAAAAAAAAAAAAAAAAAAAAAAAAAAAAAAAAAAAAAAAAAAAAAAAAAAAAAAAAAAAAAAAAAAAAAAAAAAACCAAACTGTTTTGATATTATGATTGAAGTCTTTCAAAATGACAAGTTAACATCAATATGTCACCTGCAAATCCAATAGCTAACATAATTTAAAAGATGATTGAGAATCAAACCCCATATGAGTTTGTGAACTTAGTATGGACAAAATAGTTCAGATCCCCACTAACAAAAAATGGCCTACTTAAGTAGATGTTAATTAACTTTAATGTAGACCCTGAATAACTTTAATGTTTACTCTGCGATAGGAGACCATTTTAACATTTAATTTTATTTTAAAATCCCAGAAAATAACCTAATGAGACTCGGCCCCTTTTTATTCCCTTTACTTTTCCTTTGCTGTCTACTACTGAAATTCAGTGAAAATCTTATCTATACATATCAAAAAGCACTATACAGCCATAATCAAAAACATGAAGTCATAAAGTTAAAACCATTTAATCCTATTAAAGCCTCATTAAATCAAGGCGGTATTTATAGGATGGGACTTGATTCCCTTGTACACTAGCAAATCTGCAACCAGAGTCAATGTTCACGAATTAATTAGCAACTGCACTAAGGGCAGGTGTTTGACTGGCATTTCCCTTGATCTCTTCCCTCAAGGTTACATGCTGTACAGTCATGCGGCTCCTTGCCATTAATCCTTAACCCCAACAGAATGTTTGTTTACTTTGCTGAATGAGAGCAAGAACATGAGCTACAGAGCAAGCTTAGTATGCCGAGGGGCGCTTGTCCAAGACAATACTTCATGTAATAAAAGAAGATGCGCAGAAGGGAATCTGTTCATGCACCCTGTCTACTACCCATATTTAAAACAAAAATCCTCATTTTAGAGGCCAATGGAAATTTCTAAATCTAAGAAAGGTTCAAGTAGGAAACAATAGAAATTTTATGCTTGAGAGAGCTAGAATATTATTTGGCCAAAAGAAAATCTTCTTGTTTGTTTGTTTTTCAATCCAACCAAAGAATGATCAGGTTAAGTATAAAACTCCAACTTCAATAAAATTCAAAAATAGATTTGTATTTTCTCTTATCTATGATTTTTGATTTTTTTTTAATTTTGGCTATTGATTTTTTTTTTTTTTTGGTGTAACTCAAGACTTTGACGTACTACGTTTGTATTTATGATTTTGTTGACAGTGAATATATAAACATGTTTAGGTTTTGAGTGGCATGTGAATAATGTCTTCAAACCACTGACAGTGATCAGAAGATACCTTCAAGTTCAATATCATGATAGACTTTATGTTGGCCTGACTTCCAATGCACTTGCTAGAGTAAGATATATTTCTAAGCTTCTACAGGCAAAAGTAATTGCTTCATTTTAATTTACTTGGGGGAATTAGCTTTGATTACTCTCTTTAAATGAGTAATGTCTTAAGATAAAATATTTTTTATTAAAAATCCATGCAAGAGACTAAAGCTTTATTCTTTTATATGTGTTTCAAAAGGAACAAACATATATATTAATGTTCAATTCTGGACACCAATAATTCCTCTTGGTTTATTTTCAAAATGAAACTATGAATAAAAATAAAATACATATGAATGGATACATTATTAAATATTTTAAAGGAAACAAAAAGTGTATTTATGGAGAAATTTTTATTCTAAATATATATCCTGTTACTATTAAAACAAAGCTAAATATAATACCATGACTTCACGTTCTCTGTTAATAAACTCTGTTAATAAAGAGAGTAAACAGTAAAGCATTTTCAAAGATCTTTTTATTACCTTTCCTTAATATTCATTATTTAACTTTTTATGTATGGAAAATACAATGTATACTTTCATTAAAATTAGTGATTTGAATGTTTAATGGCACAACAATTCTTAGCATTATTTTTGCTATGCTCAAAATATCAAAGTGTAAAATTTCAGGATGTTATAACAGCTTTTATTTTATTTTTTTAATTATTAGATATTTTCTTCATTTACATTTCAAATGCTATCCTGAAAGTCACCTAAACCCTCCGCGCTACAGCTCCCCAACCCATCATCAACTCCTGTTTCCTGGCCCTGGCATTCCTCTGTACTGGGGCATATGATCTTCTCAAGACCAAGGGCCTCTCCTCCCATTGATGGCCGACTAGGCCATCCTCTGCTACATACACAACTAGAGACACAGTTCTGGGGGGTACTGGTTAGTTCATATTGTTGATCCTCCTACAGGTTTGCAGACCCCTTTAGCTCCTTGGTTACTTTCTCTAGTTCCTTCATTAGGGGCCCTGTGTTATCCAATAGATGACTGTGAGCATCCACTTCTGTATTTTCCAGGCACTGGCATAGCCTTTCAAGAGACAGCTATATCAGGGTCCTGTCAGCGAAATCTTCCTGGCATATGCAATAGTGTCTGGGTTTGGTGGTTGGTTTATTATGGCCAGTGAGTAAGGATATGGAACTTCAAAAATCTTTTGGACTAAGGTAAAGATTAGACATGCTAAGTTGTAATAATGGGAATGGAATTGGGAATGAAAAAATGAACATATTTCACAGGGAAATTAGTAAAGTTTTTTAGAAACAGTACTTCAATAAATCACAGTGTTGTCTAGAACTAGGAAACAGAGAGCTGTCCTTCATTTCACAGCACAAGATGAGTAGGTTAGGAATTCTGCACTGTGGCTTAACAGTCTATTAGGATCAGGAACAGCCTAAAAATACGCTACCCCTACTTCAGAACAAGATGGCATTGGCAACTCAGCACCATTCCTTATTGGGGAATGAGTACTTTCAAGGCTCTGGCCAACCAGGGATCTTCTCTGGAAAAACAGACAGGTGATGTTCAAACTCAGAAGTCAAAGGGCAGGTGTTCTAGACTCCACCTGCTCCTTACCTGATATAGGAGATGGGTTAAGTAGAACTAATGGCAGTGCTGAGGAAAACAGACATCTTATTCAGACATGCCTCAGCAAGAGAAGCATTTCTCTCATCCCCAAGTGAAACTGAAAAATCCTAAAAGCTGCAATGTTTTGAGATTCGGATGGTTAATATAAAGAGATTTATGAGACAACTCATTTCCTAAAATGTTTTGAGAACCATTGGATTCTATTGGATTTTATTGAAAGGGCAGATTGGATTTCATAGAAAATTCATTACAAACAAACAAACACATTGACAGCCAATTATAACAACATATAGTAATCTATTTTCCAGTTTATTCAGTTTATATTGCATTAGAAGTAAATAAGTACACTTTGTGTAAAATTCTGGCCTTAAAATATTAGGTTATCCAGAAGACATTCTATATCCTTTTGTTCTTTTGCTCATTGATCATTTGACTCAGATATTATTTCTTTAGAACATCATATATATATATATATATATATATATATATATATATATATATATTCTAAAGAATATATATATAAGAAAACCATTTAGATATCATGTACTTTTAGGACTATGGTAGGTGATGCTCAAACAGAAGGGAAAATGTTAAATGAGATGACATCTTCATCTAAACCATGATTTTTTTCAGGTTAGGAAGGCAAAACATGGGGGGAAACATGGAGCTAATGGTATTGAATAATAAGAAGCATGTAGAAAGAATTTCTCAAGTCAATATTATCAAAAGACAAACAAGATGTTGCCATCAAAGACCAGAACCCGGGTGCTGAGACTTATTAGTTAGATAATGATGGGAAAAGTGTATCATTACATTAATTGAGCAATTAGAAAAACTCACAGCTGCACTTTTTGACAACAGGAGAAAATTCCTTACTTCCTTATTAGGAAGATATTTGAAAGGATATTTAAATGCCTAGAAATAATATGTACCCTCTTAGAAAATAGTCTAGTGTGCCCTCACAAAGAAGAAAGAAAGAAAAAAGAGAGAGAAATAACTTCTTTTGAAAGTAACAAGATTTTTTATTTATATTTTGGCTGATAAAGACACATGGCTGTGAGTCTACCACCTCATTAGCGGTTCAATTATGAAAGCTGGTAATAAATATCTTCCAACTGAACTATAGATATGCATATAAAAGCGCACATATAATGCATTTTTTGCATATAGCTATGAATAAAGAAGTCCCAAATCACGACTCTGAAAACAGCCCCCTGATTACAAACTACAGCAATGTAGTTTCTTAGAATTCATAGCTTTTTCTAATCAGTGTTCACAATAAATATCAGTTGAATAAATGTTTCTGTAAATTTTATTTTTGAAAACTTTATGGTCTGCCTCATTAGCTCAGAGGCTCTGAACATGTTTGTCAAAGGGTGCAGCTGTGAATTTTGCTAATTATCTCATTAATCTAATAATACCGTTCCCAGATAAGTTTTAATCTAACATACTGCTATACTTGAGGTTTTCCAAAGGGGAAAATCCTAGTTGTCTCACAGAATGAAGGAATTTCAGAAGAACCTTCATTTGTGGCATATTGGTGTTTATATCCTAGCAGGAATTTAAGTTTTAAATTTGAAAATAGAAAAGGGGAAAGTCTTTCAAATTTCAGAAACTCATTCAAATACTATTGTGTTCTTTTTTCCATTGTAGTCAAAAATCATGTATGAGAAAGTCTAGTGATGTTGATAGAGTTCTGGGAAATTCCTTTGAGGGAGGCAGCTTTCAGAGAAAACATTCTAGTTATTAGTAAATAATCCTTTGACTAACTTAACAAAACTTGAGGTCTTCCCACCTAACCTCCCTTATGTCTTCGCCCTTATCAAAGCACTTCTCTAAGTATCAGATTAATACAGTTTATTTGAGAACATCTTGGCCTAGCTTCCCTGCCTCCCCAAGGGCACAGTTTGGTTTCTTAATCTCTGCTTTACAAGAAGGCAATATTCGAGAAGGCATTTCACACGGAAGAAGTAAACACAAAACAGTGTTTCTTTTTGTAAGGTTGGAGAGAGAGAGAGAGAGATGTCCCCAGGAGAGTTCCTGTTTTGTTTTTCAGACACAGGCAAATTAGATTTAGAAAGTTTTCATTGCTGTTTATGAAATTGAGGGTTTTTTTTCCTATTTAAAGAAAATCCTCATGAATATATATTGTAAGTAAAGTGGCATGCTAAAGCAAGCACGGTATGTATTTAGTGATATTAAAGCCATGCCAAAAGTAAATGGGGGGGGGGGTGACAGCAGTTGTTTATTTTTCCGAGATTTTGCTTTCTCTTATTGACCTACGTATCTCCTTCTGCCGTGGTTCTGAAGAGAAAACTTCTGGATGCAGATTACCGTCCCCTCAGCTCTGCTGATTAGAAAAGGGTCCAAACAGGACCCTCGTTTTGAAAATTAAAGTACCAAGTGATCAACTCGTTTCTCTGAATACGCTGAGGTCTAATACCTGGAACCTGGTCCCAAAGCATATTTTCAAAAGTTTCAAAAGGATACTATTCTTTAAAAGACAGATTACTGATGGCTGCAAACCAATACCACAATGGCCCATGGTGTGAGGAACAGAACCTGGCCCTTAATGTAATGCATGCTGTCTAGATTAGAAGCAGAAAGGTTCCTTTAAATTTCCACCATGATGCAAGGGAAAACAGAGAGTGAATCTCTTGTTTTCCTTCCAAGGTGATGTACTCAGACTGTGTGCTGAACCTGTAGCCACCTCTCAGGACGAATATTCAGAGAGCCTTCTTAGATCTTCCCTTGCAAAGCTCCCAGAGTTCGCCTCTGTAGTTTACATAATCTCCTTCCCCCTGGCTATACACACCTCCTCCGGCAAATTGTGAAGGCAGCTTTCAGATCTTTTACAAAGCCTCCAGATTTATTACCTTTTTTTTTTTTTTTTCCTTTTCTTTTCTGCAAGAAGGGATCCTACTCTTTCAGCCACATCCCTGCTGAGTCTTATGGATATTCGTGCAGGGTAAATACAGCATGCGCAGGACAAAGGAAATTTACTCTTCCAATCAGGAGCCTGAATTGCTCAGTTACTGCTGACAGAAGGAGGCAGGGATGGCATCCGCCTTTGATCATGCCAAGCGCTCAGGCCTCAGTGTGGACTTCCTGGACCAGTTGTCATGTATTAGTATTTTAATCAGGGAGCATCCCGACTGGGGAAGTTGAGTGAGAAAGCACTTCCTTTTGCCTTGGCGTGTTCACATCCTTTCATCTATTTTTTATCCAGTTCTCCTTCTGAATTCCGAATAGACAGTCAGGGAAAATGCAGGAATCCAGATGGTGCTGAAAAAGTCACAGACAGAACGACTGTGCTACAAATGCTTATTGTCCCTCCCACACCCAAATGTGCAAGGAAGCTCTAATGACATTAAACAAGCCTGTGACATCTTCAAAAGGACCGACATTCAGAAGAGACAAAGATGGTTATTCCAATTCCGATATTTCAAATTCTCCTTTCATGTTAACGGCATTGATAATCTCCCATATCAACCTAATCCACATGCCCTGTTCATATTCTTCTAGTGGTGTCATAATGAATATAAGGTTTAAACTTTGTGAAGCGTTTCTCTCATGAATGGAATCTAAGGAATACATCCTATCCTGTTAGGATGTATTCCCTTGTAAAGATAAGGTGATATTTGTCTTCGTGAGAGTACACAAAACATAAGGAAGTTAAATGGCAATCATACCCCCATTTTGGCCTCTTTATAAACAATGGTAGTGGCCTACTCCTGCCACCTTTTGCCTCAAAGGATATGGGTATTTAAAATTCAGACTAAACCAATCAATACTGCAACATGGATGGTGGAAGGACCCAAGAAACTCTAGCAAAGCTGAGAAGTTATTGTCAGTTTCCTTCATGGATCTGGTCTCCGGTAGAGTAGCTATGCTCTAGTAGGTAACCTTATGTCCATGCACAAGAGGGCAGAAGGATTATTGATCTTATCGGGCTATTGAAAAGAAAGAAAACATAAAAGCGGGAGGAAGTCATGGGGAAAGAAATTATAAGGGTGAATATAATCCAAATTCACTGGATGGATCTGTGAAAAGGTAGAGGATAAATAAAAATAATATTTTCCAAGCTCTTCTATTAATGATGATCTCATTTTGAGGTTATTGCCACTGTTAGACTGTACTAAGGCCATTTTCTTGGAGGCTAGAAAGTAAAAGTTAGCAAATCCACGATAACACATTGCAGTACATTTTATTCCCTTACAATTGTTCTTAAGAACCTTCTTCAATGGTTCCCTTTTCCATGTTGTGCCAAGGGAAGGGTAAAGTGTGATCAATGTTCTAGAATGATGTCTTCTAAAGTGACACCTTTAATCTCTAACACAGGTAGTGTAAGTTATTTCCTATGTTTCACATTTCATTTGTAAAATGATTGAATTGTTTCATTTAGGCAAAAGAATCTTCCAGGAAAACAGGGTAATGAATGTCTACTAGCTTTGAGCTTTGATTGGTTGTAAAAGAGTAGCTGACGGGCGTGGTGGCGCACGCCTTTAATCCCAGCACTCGGGAGGCAGAGGCAGGCGGATTTCTGAGTTCGAGGCCAGCCTGGTCTACCAAGTGAGTTCCAGGACAGCCAGGGCTATACAGAGAAACCCTGTCTCGAAAAACCAAAAAAAAAAAAAAAAGAGTAGCTGAACAAGTATCCAGAGATCAAGATTTTTCCAAAGTCTTGTCCATGTTATTTAAGATAACAATGAGAAGCCTTATGGCTTCTGATTCTGAGCTCTGCCTTTTGGCCCACTAATAGAAACTATTAGTCTCTTGCAACACATTCAAATTCCCATGAATGAAAAGAAAAGACGTACAAGAGGCCTGCATTGTCAAGATATACTTTTACTTAGCAAATGCTAAATAAGTTGTCCTGGGATTAGTTCAGGTCCTTGATAATGCCAGACACCTGTTTGCTTTTTCTGAAATTCTCTTGGCATTTCTCCTACATTTGAAATATCTGGAGCAGTACAAAGATTGGCACTCCCACATAGCTATGTCCCAACAAGGAAGACAAAGAATTGCAAGAGATGTCTCCCAATGCACCTTTTTCTTCTAAAACATAGACAGACATTTTTCTAATAAGTTTAAATATGTTTTTTCTTGTATCTTTATACCAAAACAGTGTCTAATACCACTGACTAAATCTCTAATTAACAGGATAAAATGAGATCTACTGTAATTTAGTTTTTAAAATATCAACACAGGATTATCTTTAGCAGTTAGAAAGTGGTCAAACAATTCTCTGACATCACTGAGATATTTCACTTAAGTAAAGTAGAAATTATGTTAGTGAAAAGTAGCTACAGAGTAACTAATCAAGGAGACCTACCCTAAACCAACATTTATTCAGAATATATTTTATTAACCAGGATATATTTTATTCAAATATATATTAAATATAGATGATTATACTAAATTTAGGGTGTTATTCCCAAGGTTAGATAAGACCATATACATGAGGCACAGAAGATAGGGACTAGAACATAGAAATATTTATATAAAAATTCATTACCTCCTATATATAAGTGTTCATAATGTACAAAATGAATTAGTCAATCCTTTGAGAAATGTACCAGAATATATTACTTATATTTCTGATGATCATGAACAAGGGGGATAATTTGTATAAATATTCAATTGCTATTAATGTTTGAAAACCGGAAGCTGCCTGGTTTATAAGTAAAGTGTTACTAGAACATAGCACATCATTGAATCATTATTGCCTATGACTGTTCTCAGAATATGAGAGCATAAAATAGGTGAAAAGGAGCAAGAAGAACTACAAATATAAAAAGGTTATATAGATTTTCACAGAAAAAAAAAAAGGTTTTATCCATATTCTACAAGATGGAATATTTGATTTTAATACAGATATTTGGAATTTAAGGAACACACACTTATATGTTTTTATATATAATATATAGTCATGTGTGTATGTGTGTTTCGGTGTGTGTGTGTGTGTGTGTGTGTGTATGTATGTATGTATGTATGTAGAGGTGGGCAAGAGAGGGGAGAGACGAAGAAGGAAGGGCAAGAAGAGAGGTAAAGACAGAAGACAGAGAAATGGAAGGAAAGGAGAGGAAGAAATGGCAGAAGGAAAAAGGGAGAGAGGGAAGGAGGGAAAGGGGAAGTAGAGAGAGAAGGACAATAATATCTTAAACTTAGAAGAATCTAAAGATGTGTACTTGTTATCTCTTTGGCTTATTATATTTTGTGTCTTTCATATTCATGATATTTTTTTTCTTGTGTGAGATATGTCCTTTTAAATTCAGATCAGTTATTTATATTCTTTTGACTTTATACTGTGCTATTACTGCACAATGATTATTAGAAACAGCTGAACTGTGCTAGCTACATTTCTACAGTAGCAATATAAAAATAGTCTGTCAATATATTTCCAAGTTTATAGACGAGATCCGTAGTACTTCCATCAAGCTGTCTCTCTAGAAAATTAATCTGCATCAGTGCTTGTGTATCATATATATTCTTATCTTTTCCAAAACCTAGCTGTTTAACTTTTAATTTCATTGTGAGCTATGAAATCCATGACTTTTAATTACTATGTATGCAATTTCCCTTCTTTTATAAAAGATTCTGGAACTTGAAGAGTTTCATTGTTTAGTTTATTTCCTAATTATGTTTAGTGGCAGATAAATCTGATTTTATTTTTGCTCTGTCAATATATAGAATTGATGTGTGACAGTCATTTTTATAGGTTTCCTTAGTCACTTTCAAAATATATCCTTTTGCATCATATTTTGTAATCAGAGAGTACTATATACTGTGAGTGGCTAGAATCATATCTTATGAGTATCAACACTACTGGGGCATCTCATATACAAAAGACTAGAGTGGGTCATAGATAGATGATAACACACTATTTCCTATTATAGATCAATTGGATTGATATAGTAAAAATATCCATCCTTCCAAAATTAATCTAGAGATTTAATGCAATTTCCATCAAATGTTAAACACAGTTCTTCACAGGTCTTGAACAGGTAATTTTCAGCTTCATGTCAAAACACAAAAATCTCAGATAGATAATCAATCTTGAATAATAAAAGAACTTCTGGAGGTATTCACATGTAAGAACTCAAATTATATTAAAAATTATATTAAGTAAAATAGTTATATTCACAGCAAATCAAAGCACTTTGATCAATGTTATCAAACCGAAATCTCAGACATATATTCACATACATGTGGACATAAAAATCCAGAAATATATACTGAAAGAAGAGCATCTTCAACAAATATTGCCAATCACTGATGCATCATGATGGCTCCATGAAGATGAATGCAAATATATTCACTCTGCATGAAATCAATACCAAAGGAGCAAAGTCCTCAGCATACAACCAGATACATTTAACATGATAGGAAAGAAAGTGGGGAACAGTTCTGAACTTGTTGGCACAAGACAAGACTTTCTGAACAGACCCCATTCTTATACATACTACAATCAACAATTAATAAATGAGTCTTCATGAAACTGAAATGATTCTGTAAATCAAAGGATACCATCATTTGGACAAAGCAGCAGCCTAGAGAATGGGAAAAGATCGTTTTTTTTTTTTTTTTCATTTAACAAATGCATATCCAATACAGGGCTAATATAAAAAATATAAAAATAAGCTAAGTATCAAGAGAACAAATAAGCCAATTTTAAAACAGACTACAGATCTCAACAGAAAATTCTCAAAAGAAGAAACTCAAATGGCTGAGAAACACTTAAAGATGGAGCACAGGGTCCCCAATGAGGGAGCTAGAGAAAGTATCCAAGTAGCTGAAGTGAGTTGCAGCTCCATAGGAGGAACAACAATATGAACTTACCAGTACCTCCATAGCTCCCTGGGACTAAACCACCAACCAAAGAAAACACATGGTGGGACTCTTGACTCTAGCTGCATATGTAGCAGAGGATGGCCTAGTCAGTCATCAATGGGAGGAGAGGCCCTTGGTCCTGCGAAGGCTCTCTGTTCCAATTTGGAGGAATGCCAGGATCAGGAGGCAGAAATGGGTGGGTTGGTCAGCAGTGGGGAGGGGTATGGGGGGTTTTCGGAGGGGAAATTAAGAAAGGGGATAATATTTGAAATGTAAATAAAAAAATACCAAATAATTAAAAAAAGATATCTTCAATATTCTTAATCATCATCATCTTGCAATACTGATAAGGACACAAACCCAAAAAATGCTTCTTTCTACCTGAGACAATTTTTTACTCAACTATGATATTGATAGTCTACTCATAATAGCCAGAAATTATAAACAACCTATATACCCTTCAACAGATGATTTAATAAATAAAATGTTCATTTAGATATTACTCAGCCATTAATAAATAAAATTTACAGATAAATAGAATAAATTAGAAAAAATATCATCTTGAGAGTAATAACCCAAAATCAGAAAGATGTATACGGTATATATTCACTTATGCAAGATATTAGCTGTTAAATCAATGGTAATTAAACTATAATCAAAAGAACTGTACCAGTTAGATATACAGTAAGGGACTATGGATGTGGGATAGGTGGATCTCTGTAGGAAAGGGTCATAGAATAAACATCTACAGATGGGTCAGGGTGGCCTTGAATGATAGGGTCAAGTGGAGAGGTAGGGGAGAGTGGGACAAGTCAGTGAAAATAGGTGGAAATAGGTAAAATCAGGTGCTATTTAAGAAGTAGTATGAAAATCTAATACAGTAGAAACTTTCATACACACACACACACACACACACACACACACACACACACGGGATCTAAATGAAATTGCCATATAATGGGGAGACAGAGCCCTAATTTTTCACCAAAGGAAGCTTCAACACTGCAAAAGGGTTACAATTAATTGAGTTATTGGTCTATGTGAATTCCCAAACAACCCAGTCCATTGCCAAGACTATAGTTTGCTCTCTAAAACTGACCCATTTGTGAGAAGACATTACCAACCCAACTCATTGCACATGCTGAAGTTCAGCCAGTGATTATATAGAGCCTTCACAACTCCGGGGTAGAATCTGCAGTACAGGGAGGTACTCAGAAGGGTACCAAAGCAGAAATGAAAACAACAACCTAGACACAAACTTTTCTATCTACAACGGATAAGCCAGTGCAATGGTGACCCAAAGCTTGAGGGAGTAACCAACTAATATGTGATTTGATGTAAGAACCGCTGTACAGAATGTAGCACATAACTGGTACTGCTTAAGGGTGATCCCTGGGGCAAAACTAATAAAACTAAAAATTAAAATGACTCCTAATGACAATCCTCTGTACTTACTGTTTGTTTTATTTTATTTCAATGTACAAGTTTTGGTTTTATCTCATTGTATTTTAATATTATTCTGTAGAGGCCTGCTTGTTTACTATGAGAGAGAGAGAAAGTAGGTGGATCTGGATGGAAGGGAAGGTGGGGAGGAACTGGGAGGAGTAGGGGCACTGGTATTATATTCAGAATATATTATATGAGGGTAAAAAAGCTAGTTTCAATAATAGAAAAAAAGTAAAAATTTTGCAAAATGTCTGGTCATTACTGAGAAATTCAAAGCTGAGTTAAATATCATTGATATTTTCACTTTGTCGTTTCCATTTCATGTAATACCAAAATGTACCATCTTCTCTAATCAGAAAAAAAAAAGAAAAGAAAGAAAGGAAGAAACAAACAAACATAAAAGAAAGAAAGAAACAGAGAAACAAAGACAGGCAGGGTGTTTATGGTGGCCCATGCTTTCATCCAAGCTCTTGGTAAACAGAGGCAGGGGGATACCTGAGTTTGAGGCCAGCCTCATCTGTCAAGTGAGGTTCAGGATAGTCAGGGCTACAGAATGAAATGCTGTACAATCAAAAAAATAAAATAAAAATAAAAAATAAATAAAAAGAAAGTTAAAATTAAAAGAGTTGACTACATGCCAAGGTTTGGGATAAAGAAAAAACACAACTTCTTTAGTACAAATCCTACCTGCCAGCAAGCCAGCATCAATTTTCCAAACACTTCTTAGCTCCGAGCACAGGAGGATATCAGCCAAGTAGAGAGTTTATTTAAAAGATCGTCATTAACAGCAGTATTTGAAATATAAGCATCTAGCTAACCTGCACGTTGAATTCCTCTGGGTGCTGATTTCCATTAAATCTAACTTTTGTGAAGATTAGTTTAGATTAAATCCTAGAATTGACATTTGAGACACCTGTCCAAGACTGCACTTAATAAATGATTCAATCCCTCCCTTTGGCATTACTAGAATTCATCTTGTCTTATGCAGTAAACAGGAAGCACACAAAATAAATTTAACATGTGGTTGCTTTGTTCTCGGAGAGAAAAAAAAAAAAAAAGACTGCATAGAGATTCAATCTAGCCAACTTATTATTTGGATAGAGTTCTTTAAGCTAATGACTGAGTCACCTAGTGACATGAAGTACCCATTTACTGGCAGGTGCTAGCATCCCCATTAATAACAGGGTTTGAGATAGGGAGTCCATAGAGCAGAAATTCCTGAATGCAGAGGCCCATGAAATTTGGCCTAGCATCCTGACCTGGCTTGCCAGTGCCGGCATGGATTTCAGTGGGAAAGACAGCACCTGCAGTCTGCCCACTCATCCCTTGTGGGGTAAAGTGGAAAAGAACTGCTGTGTTTGATGCGACGACAGCTCAGAGCAATGAACTTGAAGCAAAAGTGTATTTTTTTTTAAATCAGAGCAAAACAGACATCCTTGGTTCATTCTAATCAAACAGCTGCTTGGCATTATAATTCCTGTTTCAGATGTATGATGGTAAGCTTCTAAAATAGGCATGGTTGCCTTTGAAAAACATTTTTATTTTTTCTGTGATATTTTCATACCTGTATACAATGCATTCATATCATATACATCGCTATGTCCCTCCTCCATCTTCCTCAACATGTCCCATTCACAACATCATTCATTTGAAAAACAAAACCAAACAAAAACAAGAAAGGAAGGTGAACTGCATCCTGGCTGTCAAAATGTGACTGTGGAGCTATTGCTTGAGTTTAGATATCCTCACAGTGGCCACATATTTACAGAAAATTGACTCACCCTCCACCTAGGACCATCATCTGCCAGTGACTTTCCCTCCTTAACTGCCAGTAGTTTGTTGGCTAAAGCAAAGACTCCTAACAGCTCAAATGCAAGTACAAATTTCATAATCCGGACACCCACCATTTCTCACTTGAGCATATATCTTATCATTTCTAACTTTGCTCAGTAGAAGGTACTTGTGTAGGTATTTCTGTGATTTAATACTGTTTGTAAATTCTTAACATAAAGTCTAACATGTTATGCAATTTATATTTACTCAGACTGTAAGTAATTTCATATTGCTTGTCTCCCTATCCGAATAAGAATTTCAAGCAAAAGCATGTTTCCCCAATCTATTGTGATTCACAAAACCTAGAAAAGCTCACTTACATAGTACAACAGTGAATAAAATGCTCTTTCCAAACAGTGCTTTGAAAGTTATCACTTCAGAATTGCTTAATTTTTTATTTGTTTAATAAGATGAAAATTCAGTCTCTTTTCCTCAGAATCCCGACTCTTTTCTTCCTTTTTCATTCAAATGTATATTCATATTTATGCACATAACATGTAGATCATGTGTTTCTCATAGTTTAAATATTTGCTTTTATATGGTTTAGTTGGGGTAAAAAATGTACTATATGAGGCGTTTTAATCCGTTAAAACTAGTACAAGGGCCTCAGTAAATATCAATATGGCAAAAAAAAAATACATTTGCACAGCTAAACTTCTCAATAGATAGTAACTAATCATACAGTTCCTCTATAAATTCCCCTCTATTGTGGATAGGGTAGGAAATTTAGGATCTTCATAATGCTTCCCCCACCAAACAAAAACAAAAACCTCCCAAAGAAGTAAATAAATATTATGTATTACAAGTATTTTAGAAGGTCACAGACTGCAGAAAAAATTTAGTAGTATTTTATGGGAAGAGGAAGAAGAAAGAAGAAGAAGAGGAAGAAGAAGAAGAAGAAGAAGAAGAAGAAGAAGAAGAAGAAGAAGAAGAAGAAGAAGAAGAAGAAGAAGAAGAAGAAGAAGAAGAAGAAGAAGAAGAAGAAGAAGAAGAAGAAATGTTATACTCATTTTTGAGGTTCTTTATTTCACAATAATAAAAATGTGGATGTTCTCCATAGGATTGTTTAGGTGAGCCAAGAGCTAGAAATCTGCGAGTCAAAGCACCTTGACATTAATAGTGTTCACTTCTTTCTTAAAAAAAAAAAAAAAAAAAATCCAAGCCGGGCGTGGTGGCGCACGCCTTTAATCCCAGCCAGGTAGAGGCAGGCGGATTTCTGAGTTCGAGGCTAGCCTGGTCTACAGAGTGAGTTCCAGGACAGCCAGGGCTACACAGAGAAACCCTGTCTCAAAAAAAATAAAACAAAACAAAAATCTGTTTGTAGTTTCATTTCTAATTGATTAATCAAGGATACACTATGCACCCTGGAAAGGGTAAAACTCCTTAGGCACACCAGGGTGCCCAGCAACTCAGAGGTTTCCCTGCCTCTGCTTCCTGTGTGCTACAATGAAAAGGGTATGTTATCATAACAGGCCCTATTCAATTTACTAACATGTTCAGGAAGCACTCATTGATAGTCTACTAAATTGAAAGCTAGTGCCATGTTGTATATAAGTTATATACAAGTTGCTTGTGTTAAGTTACTGATCAGATCAGCAGACAAAAATCTCCCTAAAACCCATGAATTCATGAGGACATCATAGAAACCCCGATGGGTAGAAAACCCAGGATGGGTAAAAAAGATGAAGCATTGGATAAACAGTTTTCAAATACCTTCTGGTCATACTTACACTGGTCATACTTCCACTAGAAAGGCCTCTCCTGAAATTCAAAGAAGTTTTTTAAGTCTTCTTTTAAAAATACATATACCTATTTTTTTATATTAAAAAAAAATTAGTATCACTTTTAAAAATCTAGACCAAATGCTTCTGAAACAGAGAGATATAATTTCATACCCTTCAGGCAAGATGACAATCCCCAATTTACTATCATATGTTTCTCCCAATTACCCTGATTCTAACTGAGGTCCTTTGTGCATTCAGGTCTTATAGTGATGGGGAAATTGCCTGAGCCCCTCACTGGGTGCTTCTTACTTCTCCTCTGGTATCCCACACACATCTTTTTCTATCGTCTTTCAATGCTGATGAGATCCATGTTCTCAGATTCTGAATTAAGTCCTTATTTCTATGTATACTATTTTTCTGTCCAGCTTTATGTCAACTTGACACACTTAGTAGAAAGTATGTCACCTATTGCCAAGGATTCCTGAGTTCTATCAGAAAGCAGACTGAGCAAACCATAAAAAAGCAAGGCATAAACAAACAAATCTCCATGCTTTCTGCCTCCATGTCTTCCTCTGGGTTTCTGCCCTGTCTGAGTCCCTGCTTTGACCGCCTTCCATGATGAAGGCACATAGTGAAGAACATGTGAAATAAACCTTCAAGATGCTTTTGGTAATAGTGTTTCACCACAGTCACCTTAACTAAAATAATACAGATGAATCCTGACATGTTTTTGTCTCATCTTACAACTATGACATCCTTGAGAAAGTTGTAAAGATAGTCTAGTCTTGTTGCCTGCCCTCTGGATAATCAGAACTTTCAGTGTCTTTCATTTTCATTTCTTTCTTCCCCCTGTTTATTTTACACCCTTCTTTCTTAACCATTAAACCAGCCTGGCCAAATGTTGTAGACATGTATTCAATCTAATTTCTACATCAGAACCTAAGGACAGATGAGGTAAAGTGAATTTGTCCTTGTATCCAGAGCTCTCTTACAAGATGCATTCATCTTAAATATCACCTTGTTCTTGTGGAAAGGTAAGTCCTTTGAATGATTATTACTTTGCCTTTGTTACTGAAGTGTTGGAAAACAAAGGCTCTTGCATTCAAAGAATTCTTACTTATTAGAACCACTTACTAATAAGATTAATACTTAATGTTCCTTTAGAATTTATGACTATGGTTCAAAAGGACGTTTATGCTAGCTTGTGTGCAAATAAAAGGAAGTTGTTTTAAAAAAAGAGGAAATTTTAAAAATAATTAGAATAAATTAAAATAACAATAGTTTTGTTTTGTATGTACAAAAGTTGTTTATCTACTGTGCATTGAGTTCTTTATCTAGTATGTTACACATAGTGGCCCTTACTACAATGAAACTCTCTTCAATGATTTTATTTATCAAACAATAGCCACAGAGATACATGAAATTTCATGGTTCAGTGACTGTCATCTAACCAAGTCATATAAGATTGAATCATCCAGGGTTAAATAAAACACCTGCCTCCAACTATATATATGATCTGAGGTTTCTGTGATTCCAATCAAACCATCATACAGCTGACCTTAAAGATGACGCATAGTTGAAGAAAAAGAAAGCTTTGAAACAATGGCACCGAAACTTACTTAACTGTATCAGCAATCTCATAATTTATACCAGATTATCCCAAACTGATAATATGGGAAATCATCAATTTAATATCAATAAAAATTGAACTTGATATTTTTTTTTTATGAAACTAACAACTAAAAATAAAACAAACAAACAAGAGATCGCTTATATCTACATAAAGGAAACAGATGCCAACAGCTGCTTTTGAGGCTGTTTTACATACAATTCCCCAAAGGTACAGATGTCTTAATATGCTTGATTTACTCTTTAACAAGCATCTCAGTATTTTTGCAAGCAAATATATGCTGAATGGATGTACCAGTGACTCCCATCTGAATCCAGGGAAAATAAAAAACATATTTCCATAATTAATAATATATCCATTTTTAACCTTGTCTTTATGATTTCCAACACAACTCATTCTTTTTCCACTCACTGACCTGTGTTATTATCATATAACAGTGAACAACTCCATAAAGATGTACCTTGCTAATATCTGTGTGCAATTCCCTAATCTTCTCTATGGCTATTATTTAGACAAAAAAAGGAAAGAAAAGAAAGAAAGAAAAGAAAACTGGATCTTGGATGTTTTATATTTTATCACATGATTCTTAAACTGAGATTATTCACTCTTTAAAAAGCTATCATTTCCAAAATATATTTTAATTGAAATAGAGCTACGCTAATTTTTCCCTTACTTTTCCTTCCTCCAACCCTCCACTGAGCTCTCCTATGATCTCCTCAATCTGAAAATTATGGTATTTGTTTCTTCTCTCTCTCTCTCTCTCTCTCTCTCTCTCTCTCTCTCTCTCTCTTGTTTATTAAATATTTTCTTTATTTACATTTCAAATGCTATCCCTAAAGTACCCTATACCCTCCCCCACCCTACTCCCCTATGCACCCACTCCTACTTCTTGACCCTGGCGTTCCCCTGTACTAGAGCATATAAAGTTTGTAAGACCAAGGGGCGTCTCTTCCCAATGATGGCCAAGTAGGCCATTTTCTGCTACATATGCAGTTAGAGACATGAGTTCTGGAGGTTCTGGTTAGTTTATATTGTTGTTACACCTATAGGGTTCCAGACCCCTTCAGCTCCTTGGGTGCTTTCTCTAGCTTCCTTCCTAGAATTTAGAACAAAGCACACATTGAAGGAATTACAGAGATTATGTGTGAAGCTGAATCCAAAGGATGGACCCAATGACTGCGGCTACCAGGGATCCATCCCACAATCAGCCACCAATCATAGACACTATAGCATATGCCAGCAAGATAGTGCTGAAAGGGCCCGGATATAGCTGTCTCGTGGGAGACTATACCAATGCCTGGCAAACATGGAGGTGGAAGCTCACAGTCAGCTATTAGATGGAACACAGGGTTCCCAAGGAAGGAGCTAGAGAAAGTACCCAAGGNCTCAAACAAATCAATGACCTTACTCTACACAAAGGATAAACGGGCTGAGAAAGAAATTAGGGAAACAATACCCTTCACAATAGTCACAAATAATATAAAATATGTTGGTGTGACTCTAACTAAGGAAGTAAAGATCTGTATGATAAGAACTTCAAGTCTCTGAAGAAAGAAATTGAAGAAGATCTCAGAAGATCGAAAGGTCTCCCATGCTCATGGATTGGCAGGATTAATATAGTCAAAATGGCTATCCGGCCCAAAGTAATCTACAGATTCAATGTAATCCCCATCAAAATACCAACTCAATTCTTCACTGAGTTAAAAAGGGCAATTTGCAAATTCATTTGGAATAGTAAAAATCCTAGGATAGCAAAAACTATTCTCAACAATAAAAGAACCTCTGGTGGAATCACCATCCCTGACCTCAAGCTGTACTACAGAGCAATCGTTATAGAAACTGCATAGTAGCGGTACAGCGACAAACAGGTAGATCAATGGAATAGAATTGAAGACCCAGAAATGAAGTCACACACCTATGGTCACTTGATCTTTGAGAAGGGAGCTAAAACAATCCAGTGGAAAAAAGACAGCATTTTCAACAAATGGTGTTGGCATAACTGGCAGTTATCTAAGAATGCGAATTGATCCATTCTTATCTCCTTGTACAAAGGTCAAGTCTAAGTGGATCAAAGAACTCCACATAAAACCAGAGACACTGAAATTTATAGAGGAGAAAGTGGGGAAAATTCTTTAAGATCTGGGCACTGGGGAAAAAAAAATCCTCAACAGAACAGCAATGGCTTGTGCTGTAAGGTCAAGAATTGGTAAATGGGGGAACACCAGGGCTAATATGTGGGAGTGGGTGGGTAGGGAAGCAGAGTAGGGGGATGGGGGAGTGTTTAGGGGACTTTTGGAATAACATTTAAAATGTAAATGAAGAAAATATCTAATAAAAATTGGAAAAAAATCTTGAAAACACCCTAAAAAAAAAAAAAAAAAAAAAAAAAAAAANCTCAAACAAATCAATGACCTTACTCTACACAAAGGATAAACGGGCTGAGAAAGAAATTAGGGAAACAATACCCTTCACAATAGTCACAAATAATATAAAATATGTTGGTGTGACTCTAACTAAGGAAGTAAAGATCTGTATGATAAGAACTTCAAGTCTCTGAAGAAAGAAATTGAAGAAGATCTCAGAAGATCGAAAGATCTCCCATGCTCATGGATTGGCAGGATTAATATAGTCAAAATGGCTATCCGGCCCAAAGTAATCTACAGATTCAATGTAATCCCCATCAAAATACCAACTCAATTCTTCACTGAGTTAAAAAGGGCAATTTGCAAATTCATTTGGAATAGTAAAATTCCTAGGATAGCAAAAACTATTCTCAACAATAAAAGAACCTCTGGTGGAATCACCATCCCTGACCTCAAGCTGTACTACAGAGCAATCGTTATAGAAACTGCATAGTAGTGGTACAGCGACAAACAGGTAGATCAATGGAATAGAATTGAAGACCCAGAAATGAAGTCACACACCTATGGTCACTTGATCTTTGAGAAGGGAGCTAAAACAATCCAGTGGAAAAAAGACAGCATTTTCAACAAATGGTGTTGGCATAACTGGCGGTTATCTAAGAATGCGAATTGATCCATTCTTATCTCCTTGTACAAAGGTCAAGTCTAAGTGGATCAAAGAACTCCACATAAAACCAGAGACACTGAAATTTATAGAGGAGAAAGTGGGGAAAATTCTTTAAGATCTGGGCACTGGGGAAAAAAAAATCCTCAACAGAACAGCAATGGCTTGTGCTGTAAGGTCAATAATTGGTAAATGGGGGAACACCAGGGCTAATATGTGGGAGTGGGTGGGTAGGGAAGCAGAGTGGGGGGATGGGGGAGTGTTTAGGGGACTTTTGGAATAACATTTAAAATGTAAATGAAGAAAATATCTAATAAAAATTGGAAAAAAATCTTGAAAACACCCTAAAAAAAAAAAAAAAAAGAATTGACAAGTGGGACCTCATGAAATTGCAAAGCTTCTGTAAGGCAAAAGACACTGTCAATAAGACAAAAAAGCCACCAACAGATTGGGAAAGGATTTTTAACAATCCTAAATCTGATAGGGGACTAATATCCAATATATACAAAGAGCTCAAGAAGCTGGACCCCAGAAATTCAAATGACCCCATTAAATATGGGGTACAGAGCTAAACAAAGAATTCTCAAGTGAGGCATACCAAAGGGCTGAGAAGCACCTGAAAAAATGTTCAATATCCTTAATCACCAGGCAAATGCAAATCCAAACAACCTTGAGATACCACCTCACTCCAGTCAGAACGGCTAAGATCAAAAATTCAGGTGAAAGCAAATGCTGGTGAGGATGTGGAGACAGAGGAACAGTATTTGTTTCTTTGATCATCAATGTTACATACCTGGTATTTATGTGACATATATAAATAAACACACACACACAAATATATAACACACAGATGTGTGTGTGTGTGTGTGTGTGTGTGTGTGTGTGTGTGTGTATATATATATATATATATATATATATATATATATATATATGTGTGTGTGTGTGTGTATACACATCTGTGTGTTATATATTTGTGTGTGTGTGTGTTTATGCATATGTCATGCATGCACAAATGCATATAAACAAATATAAACTATCAGTTTTATCTTGGGTTCAACACTGTATTAGGAAATGGTATATTTCACATATCTAATGATTTCTGTGTGTTTTCATACAATATATATTAATCTAAATAATAATTAAAATTATGGTCTAAATCTATAAGCAAATATCATTAATGCACTTTTATGAGTAAATACTGTTAATCATGGGAGGAAAGATACAATTGGGAATGATGAGTCCTGCATATAATATAAGCCATTCAGGGAATAGACCCTGAAGTTTTATAGGTTTGAAAAGATGCTGTCACAAAACACACTCAAGGCTGATGAGATGGTTCAGTGGGTAAATGCATTTGCTGTCATGTAGGGTGGTCAAATTTTATCAATTCACCCTGATGAAATTTACATGGTAAAAAGCTTGACCAAATCCTGAAAATTTTCCTCTAACATTTATATGTATGTCAACACACACACACACACACACACACACACACACACACACACACACCACTAAGTAAATATAATTAAAGATTTTAAACAAAGTAAACCCACAGATACCAACAGAGGGGCCTTCAAAGCTGAGGGGAGTGTTCCAATACAAGCACATGGGATAAACTGCTTTAATATTGATACATTTTTGTAAAGATGGGTACTAGTTCATTATTCAGAGTCTAGGCCCACAAAAGCCTAAACACACTCCCTGAACCAACTCACACAAGCAGGAACTCTCTCTTTCCTTTAAGGAAAATAAAAATATTGTGGACAGAACAACGAGGAGTCGTAGATGTGGGAGCTGATAGACTGCAGTGGACATCAGAGAAATGGAATTCTATAACCTTGTGACCTTCAAGGCTATGTTGAAAAACTAGAACCTGTGATACTATTAGTGAATCAACTTGGCTACCTTTAAATGTCAAAGGGGAAGTCTCTGCTCAGAAAGAAAAGCCCAGGACAGTGTGAATCTCCCAAACATTTCAATAGTGTGTAGCACATAATATAATTCAAATCCATAAGTCCAACTTTAAATACTGAATGTACTATTCCAAGTATAAGATATAGTATTTAATATAATTAATATTTTGTTTGATCATATAATTAAAATTCATTGATTCCTACTTATTCTTTGTCACTTACTTTAGGAGCTAACACAAAATTATGTATTTTTAAAAGATTATTATTTTAATTGTAATATACTCAAATCAATGTTTGGAATTTCTAATGATTGCAATGTGTGTGTGTGTGTGTGTTTTTAATGCCTCATTAGTTTCAAAATATTCCTAACTGAACATGAATAGAGTTGAAATACAGATAACTGCATGTACTTGTTCATAAATGTAACAGGATTAAGTACTCCTCCATCATGTGACCATAACTTTTGATTGGTTTGAATAGTTCACTTAGTTCCATGACAGCAGTGACAATCACAGACCATTTATGCCATGTGAACCCAATTCAGAGAGTGACAACCAGATACTGTTGGACCTCTAGCAACTCACTGTGGACTCAGCCTTGAAGCTGCTTACTACAGCTATTTCTGGAATATGTAAGCGTGTGAAAGTATGTCCTTGTATCATGATGCTTGATGTCTAGAAACTGTTTTTCAATGCGGAGTCATTGAGGGAAGGCACACAGTACATTTAATTAATTAATTAATTAATTAATTATTTTTAATTTTGCAGGGAAAACTGGGTGAAGATCTACAGGACTTGAATCTCAGTAGCATTCATTTATCAGCTTGAATGGATCCTATGCTATGTGATTCTTTTCTTCCTGAATGATATTGCCAAACTCACACGCTCAATGTAAGAATTAAACAAACCCCTTTATCCAAGAAAAATGCAGAATGCAGTGCATGCTTGAAGAAAAAACATGAGTAAACACTGCCATAGTTTTATCTCATTAGCAAAAAATATCCTTGCTTTCTGAGTTTTTGCATTTTGTTATGTTTCTGGTTTTCCATGTTTTGCTCTGTCTCCATTTTTCTATCTTTTCTTTTCCTGTAGGAACCTAAAATGATATAGCTAGCTATAGAATGTTCTATGAAAACTTGTTTTACATATGTAACTTTCATTATGTGTTAATGAGTGGAATATGTTATGCTTCCTTATTTTTTTGACTTCATAATTTTCCATTAATTTATTAACACTAATAATGTTTTATTGGATTTAGTATGTATCAATATAGATGATATTCAAGATTCTAAGATAGATTCCAGAAGTATCAGAAATCTTGACACCGTCTGTCGTCTGAGTGGTCCAACGTTTCAGTGTGTTGTGCCCCCTTCCTTATGTACTGTACTGTAAGCCCCACAGTTTTCTTGAGATCTCCCCCTACACTTTCTGTTTTATTTTCTCATTTATTCATTCTATTTGCAAATACTTGTGATGTGATTTCATGAGCCAATTATTATGCTGAAGTCTAAGCAAGCATAGACTTCAAATTGATTGAAGAACCTAATTGTCTCATGGAGAGAAAGCCAACTGTTCAGTTTTATTGTAGAGTTTGTAATGAATAGGAAGGCATAATTGATTAATGTATATAAGGGTCACTATTCATAGCATCATTTAGTGCTAGAGGGTTTAAGTAAGGCTCCCTTAAAGAAGTAAGGACTATGTTCAGAGACAGAGTAAAAGTAAGAGGAAATAAGGCATTTATTACTTCCTGACATCATCTCTTACATTCTGATTGTACTGATCTTGGCTGAGAGAAGATGTCTCTTAATACTGTATGCTGGTTTCAATGTCTACCCAGAAGATGTAGTCTATACCCATAGTTTATTCCATCATTGTTTTAATGCCAGTCACTTCCTCTTGTTACCTCTGTCACCTACACAGACACATTAATTGAAAATTTCCCATTTCAACCTAAATGTACTTATAAGCTTGATGTCATGGCATAATCCTACATTCCTAGTATTAGGAAAGCTGAGGTAGAAGGATTGTAAAGCCACTTTGGGGTACATAATAACAAACAAAATGCAAAATAATTAATCCTTATATAATTGTTTTCTTTGTACACTCTACTTGATCATATCCCTAGTGCCTCAGAAACTAAATTCTTATGATCTTTTAAGAAATAAGAGAGCTATTTTCTATCTGTGTAGGATACCATCACATATTTTCAGGTTCAATTCATATTATCTCATAATATTCTCATTTTTTTTTCCATTTGTAAAATTGTCTGAGCCCCAGCAGCCTACCGTGCCTGGAAGTTACCTCCTTCCACTTTTGTCTTTACTCCTGGTCTTATTTGGATGAACATGCTTCTTTTGGACATTACATCATTTTTTAAAATTTGTAAGAGATGCATTTGATCTTTTCTTTTTCCTGCTTTTAAATATATGCCGTTAGTCCTCATATTAATCTCAACCTAGGATATTTGTCCAACTTTGTCTAATATCACGGTTAGTGGTACAAATGGCTTCAATTTACCAACTGACCAACCAGTCTATGAATCAGCCATTGTTTTACCTCTTCTTAGGTAACATATCGCATAGGCACACAAATGACACAAAATCATGGTAGTGAACCAGGTGAAAAAAAAAAGCAATTCCTACAGCCAATTTGAGAAATAGAACTGGATTGTGTAGCCCAGGCACAAAATATGGTAGGCTGTAAGCCAAGAGATCAAAAGGAGAGGGGATAAGGAGAGAGAGGATGTGGGGAGGGAGGGAGGGAGGGAGGGAGGGAGAGAGAGAGAGAGAGAGAGAGAGAGAGAGAGAGAGAGAGAGAGAGAGAGAGATGTCATATCCAGAAAAAATTGTAATCATAAGAAATTCTTGGGCTTCAAAACTTCCCAACTGTAAGAAAACTAAGTCCATGCTGCTTAGAACATGCAGATTGGTGTCTGGCTATGGAAGTCCTAGCTGAATGAGTGACTCCCATAGATTTGCAACACATCAACTTGGGTTGCAGTGCATAGATGCTATGGAGATGAGCTCATTCTCATGATCTAGGCTCATCAGCTCTAACAACAAATCCTGGCATGCTGTCACTCCTGTTGCATAAAGAGAATATATAAAATCTGAGTGATGGAGTCATGATAAGGGAAGGGGAAGAAGAGAAGGAGACTTGATGAGCCATTGTTTAAAATCATGGATCCATTTATGCAAACGGTAAAACATTACATTTGCTTGCTTAGTTACATGAAGTTATCCTTGTGCTTTCCTTCCTTCTCATCTTCTTGTTTCTCTTGCATTCCACATCTGTCGCCTCCCCCTCTGCTCTCTTCCCCCTTCCCTTCTTTTCCCTTCGCTCTCTACCTCCTATGCTTCCGTTCCTTTCTCTTCCCCTTCCTTATTCTTCTTGTAAATAAAGTAATCACATCTCTTATATATAACAAACTTGTTTTTATCAGGGATTTTTATAGTCTCAATAGCAACATGGGAAAAAAGGAAACAATAAGTTCACAAGCAAAAACAGTAGTCAGCCCTATGGACAATACTGAGTACATGAGGGCCATCTGACCACAATCTTACAACATTTGTATTCCACCAAAGAAGTGAGGGGTTTGAAAGAAAGCCACCATGCTATTAGCATGAGTCTTGGTTTTTAGAACACATTTGGGAGTTTTCCAAATCAATCTCAGAATTCATTATTTAAATTGTTCTAAACATACTTTGAGGGAGCTATTACTAAACAGGAGGCTCTATGTAAGCAATTTTATAGCATTAATAATCCTCCATACCCTGTTACACTCGCTACCACTAAGGCTGCTAAATAATTGCTTCATTTACATATTTATATGGTGGCAACTTCATTATAGGTATTCAATGTATCTTTCCTAATAGCATCAATATCAAAATGGAGGCAACATCATTGGTTTCCAGAGGACAAAGTGAGTTTAAAAAGACCTGTGCTAATTTTTGTTTAATTTCTAAGGGAGAACCAGATTTTTAGACAATTTCTTTTTTACTCCTCTGTATTTCTATAATACATGGGATGATAAAACTTAGAGGCAATTTTTTTTATTATTACAAAGCATTTAATGTTTTCTTACTATATGTAACTCCCTTTTAAAGGACCATTATTATTTTAACCTGTACAATTCTTAGGGAACCCCCTATCTCTCTTTTTACTGAGGAGAAAATGGCTGGGCTAGATTAAACAGATTTTATGATTGGATAGTTGGCTGACCAAAAATCTAGTATTTACTCATTGCATAGTGAAAGCTCTCATATGTAATTTAGTGTATCTTATTTTCTTGGTGTAAGAGAGGAATATTGTGGAAGAAATAATAACTAATATAATTCATGTCTCAAGAAGACAAAAAGAGTCAACTCACCTGGACCTTTAAGGGAAACTGAACAACCAACCAAAGAGCATACATGGGATGGACCTAGGGCCCTTGCACATATATAGCAGATGTGCAGATTGATCTTTATGTGAGTCCCCCAGCAAATGGATCAAGGGATTACCGACTTTGTTTGCCTGTTGATTCTGTTCCCCTAATTGGGTGGCCTTGTGTGTCCTCAGTGGGATAGGAGGTACAGTGAGATAGTCATCTAGTGACTTGAGGTACCAGGGTAGGTTGAAACCCAGGGGAAAGCTCCTCATTCTCAGAAGAGAAGGAGGCAGGGCATGGTGGTAGGCTTGTGTGATGGGGGACTGGGACGAGTAGGGGGCTTTCAATCTGGATATAAAGTGAGTAAATAAAGAAAAGTGAAATGTTAGGGGTTGCGTGTCTATATAATAATTGAACAAATATATAAATACTAATCTACAAGTTTATAATTCTTAAATATTTACACATAGTCTATAACAACAAAGTTCACTAAATCAAAAGTCTCAAAAACCTGACTGTCTAAAGAAGACCTTAATAATTGGTAACTCAACATACAGAGGGTAAATTTCACAAGATTTTGTACCTAGATGAATAGCTACACAAAACTAGCCAAAGAAGAGAATTAGTTTTTTTTTTTTTTTTTTTTTTTTTTCCAAGGATGACCCTCCTGATTGGTTATCCAATACAAAATGCTCATCTCTGGGACATACATGTGGGCAATAATAAACTGATTCAGCTGGTTATCTCTACATATTTATTCATTTATAAGTACATCTCATTACAATGTTTAAACAATCCTTAAAGAAGACATGGACACTAATATGAGAAGGAAAGGGTGTATAGATAGACAATGGAAGAGTAGAAAAAAGAGATAGAGGGAAGTTATGATGTGATTAAATATGACATATATACATATGCATATACATATATGATATATACATACATATATAAATCACATAGTTTTGCAAACTTTCTCCAAAATCTCTTTTGTTTACTTTTATTAGATATTTTCTTTATTTACATTTCAAATGTTATCCCCTTTTCGAGTCTCTCCTTTGAAAATCCCTTATCACCTCCTCACCTTCCCCTACTCCCCAACCCACCCACTCCCACTTCCTGGCCCTGGCATTCCCCTATACTGAGGCATAGAACCTTCACAGGACCAAAAGCCTCTCTTCCCATCTATGACTGACTAGGCCATCCTCTGCTACATATGCAGCTAGAGCCATGAGTCCCACCATGTGTTTTCTTTTATTGGTGGTTTAGTCCCAGGGAGCCCTGGGGGTACTGGCTAGTTTATATTGTTGTTCCCAACTCTCTTCTTTTAATACCTTCCCTTAAGAGGTTAAAAGAGAGTCTTACATATGATTCAAAACTGGCAGATTAAGCAACAACTAGTTTGTGTCTTAAACATATGTAACTGGAATAATTACATTTCTGGTATGAGAACACAAGTAGACCTATACCTAATGAATCATCCTTTTCAGATATTTCTTCAGCTTCTCTTGACTTTTGAAGCTAGTTCTTAGCTTCAGGGAGAGAGACCCACCTTTGTTGGGCTCACGTGTTGTCATGTTAATTGTCAATGGAATGGAATGCATTTTAGTGGGTTATCATGTGGCTAAAGCTTATGCATGAGTTCTGGAGTGCTTTTGATTTTCCCTTTTTTACATTTTTCCTCCAAAAGTACCTTCACTGTAGACATCAGGGTTCAAGATCAGAAACAAAACCCAGCACTTTATAGAGGTTATATTACCTCTACCAGGATCCCATAATTACAAAAGGTCAAATTCCCTTTACCTGCCATTTATCTATCCATCTACCCAATGATCTATTTATATCTATTTATATCTTGATGTCCTAGTGATTTTGCTTCTCTGATTGAGCTCTGATGAAAATGGATTACAAATAAATTGAATTCAACTAAACTGTCCTCATGAACTGCTTTAAGAAAATGAATTATATCGAAGAGAACAAAATACACATTACTCAACCAGCACAATATTTCATATCTCTAAAAGGCCTCTTTTTTTATTGATGTGAAGTAAGCCATTGGAATTGACAGTGGCTTAAATTAACTATAAAATAGCTTATTAAATATACTTAAATGCAACATCATGTATAATGATATCTATAATGCTACATTCACTATTTTACTACCTTATATTTCATGATATTGTCTTACTTATATTCTGTGTCGTGACATGGGACAAAAATTAGCAAGTCAAGAGTATAAGAAGCTAGGATTTAAGATTATTTTATTCTCTCCAAATCACACATTAAGTAAGGAAGTATATGTTGAATGTAGGATTTTTAATTATATAAGTTTCTTATTTATGTTTAGATATGACTCTGTTGTTCGGAGAAATTGGATAATCTTTGCTAAGAAACTCAAATGCTACATTGTAAAGTGCCTTGAGTCTACAGGTCTTCAGTATGTCTGTTTGGCAAAATTGAGTTGCTGTTCTTGTGAGAATAATTATTAATACTTTTATCTGACAGCTCTTGGCATGATTATCTCATAATTAGTTTTATGTGCCTTGTCATGTCTGTGCAGTAATGCTATAAACACAGCACACAGGAGGGCAGCAAATATGTAGTCAATTAATTATGCACATTTACACTGGTTGGGCTCAGCCACCTGCCAATCATATGTTCTCAACACAATTGAATTTGGTTCCTTCACACATAATTTCTGGGCATGGTAGTCATCATTGACTTAAGTGCTATTGTTTGAATTTTATTCTAAGAACAATAGAAAGCCACAGATGTGTTTTAAGTAGTAGAGTTACCTTTTTTTTTTTTTTTTTTCTTTTCTCTTTTAAACAATGGTTCTGCATTCTGTGTAAAGAACAAACTTTGGAGGCAAAAATGGAAATGAGAAAAGGGGATTTGCATATTTTAGCATGTGATATGAAAAGACATTGTCTTGTCTTTTATTAGGATGGTGTAGTTTTGACTTGTCATTTGTGGTAGAGTTAACAAGACAGTTATTAGCAGAGGATAAGAAAAAAATATAAAGGATAATATTTTATCTGAGCTGGACCATCTACTAGAGTAGATCACAAGCCCTTTGGGGTTGAAAGATCTTTTCACAGGCTCAGGTATCAGATGTCATACATACAGATATTTATATTGAGGACTCATGAAAGTAGCAAAATTACAGTAATGAACTAGCAATAAAAATAATTTTATGGCTGGGATGTCACCATAACATGAGGAAGTATATTAAAAGGTCACAGCATTAGGAAGGTTGAGAAGCATTATAGCATATGGAATTGTTTTGTGCTGAAATGTAGCAGTGAGAAATGACCAGTCTTTTAGAGGTGGTAATGGTGATTTTTACGGCAGTGCATTTACAGTTCATTACTCCCTAGAACTTCAATCTTATTTCTTTGGTTTACTTTTCTTATCTACAGCTCTGTTTTTAAGTGTTATAAATAGAATATTATGTAAGGACTATTTTACTATTTACATATTTATACTTAACTGCTTAAATCCAATATCATTTTTAAAAATGTTATTGGCATCTAATGTCTATGTATTTTTTCAGAATGAAGTGAAAATGTCATCAAGACTCAATCCTGATGCTTTAAATACCACTCTTTTAAGAGAGCTTGATATTTCTCTATGTGAAATAATAATTTACATTTTTTCTATTGTTCTATTTTCATCCTTTTTCAAGCTACATTGGGATCTTTTCCCCAGTTCAATCTATGGTAAAATTTTTCTCTTACATACCCCCTTAGCATTGCTGTACTCCCTGCAAAACCTGTCAGATGACTTCAAACATGAAAATCCTCATACTTCTTTGATACTTGAGAATAAAATGGTAGGAAAGGATTCAAGGATTGTTTTCTTTATATATCTCCCAAAGGTTAAGTGACTTAGTATGAAAGGCTATATAGGTGTTGTTAAAAAGCATCTTTACTATGAAGTCCATACACTCTTTTTTTTTCTTTTCTTATTTTTGAACTCCAGTTAGGAAATGTGTATAACTTAGCAAATATATCATCAAGATAGAGGTTGTAAGGTTAAAACATGAAGGCTAGAACATTAAATATGATACTGTGTTTAAAAATCTACAAGTAAATTTATTTTGATATGCAATGTATGCTTGGTATGGCATTAGGTTCTTAAATAACTATTGGCTTATGGTCTCCTTGACAACCCCACCAATATCTTGGTGCCAAGGTCCATGTTTTCTAATTTTGTATGCTCTAATCCTAGATATGACAGATATTTCAAAAGTTTTTGTTGACAGGACAAAGCATGAATTGGCACTTGATGAAATTAGAAGTCTCATGCATGCAGTGCCCGCCACTGATATGCTGGGGCCTTGAAACAGGTTGTAATTGAGAAGACGACACTATTAGTTTCATTTGGCACAATAGAACATTAGCTTGGCTGAAAGTCACTTGCACAGTTTTTCTGGGGTAGTTACGAGAACATTTGGAGTTTGTCAGCCAGCATGGATAAATTTGTCATTGGACATGAACCTTTCTGGGTCATTCAGGTGTAGGTTAAAAAGAAAAATAACTGTAATGCTGGTGAGAAGTATATTCGCTTGGCAGCCCTCACACTGAACTCAGTGTACAGAGAGCAAAGGGTATGGGCAATAGCCTTCAGTCTGCATTTCCAGGGAACTCTTTACCCCAGTGTTTCTTGCTCCTGATCTAACATCCATCTTTAAAAGTGAAACAGGAGTTCATGTCCCTGTATCCTTCAAACTTGGAATTATAGTCCAGTCCTCTGTCAGGCTGTCAATTACTGTCAATTTATAGTGCTTATGGGGGAAAAAAAGGATTTTAGCCTCTTGTAAGCAGAAAGAAAAAAAAAGAAAAAGAAAAAAATGAGAAGAAAGCAAAAGAAAATAGAAGAGGGAAAGGAGGAATGAAGGTGGGATATATGGGCTTAAGAGGTGATATTGCTATAACTGTTTGAACTTTAGTCAATTTTTGGAGCTCTATTTGGTGTCCGCCATCATCATACTGACAGCTAAAGGAAACGGGAGAAGCACATTTCATTTTATGACCAAACCACACAAAATTCCTCAAAATGAAGTATATATATATATATATATATATATATATATATATATATATATATATATATATATATATATATATATGTGTGTGTGTGTGTGTGTGTGTGTGTGTGTGTGTGTGTGTGTGTATATATATATATATATATGCTAAAGCAGATAGCTAGGACTTAGCCAAGATTCTAACTTGTTTAATCTGAGACAGCATTGAACAATTGCATGTCAAACTCCAAAACAAAGTCAAAGGGGCTCCTCCTGGGGTTTTCATTCAGAAGCTGCTGTTATTCCTGTTTTTGTTCTTGTTGTTTGAATATTTTGTTTTCTTTTTTTCTTTTTTTTTTTCTTAGTTTTTTTTTTCATTCTAGTTTACTGGTACCACAAAAGCCTCATATATCTTTTAACCATTCTCCGAAGCTCCTCAAACACAGTTAATCAAAATGATTGGACGTAAGTATGGAATCTGGTGCAAGACAGACAAGGTTCAGAAGCTGGCTACTCCAGCGCTGTGGCCATGCCTTTTCTGTGTCTCACATATTCTAGGAGAAAATGAGAAGCAATAAGATGATAGGCATGCCTGACATTAAAGAGAAGCTTACTCATGCCTAATACGATGGAGAATTTGTTTAAGAACAATTCAGACGCATGGTAGTCTGACCCACAAGTGAGGCAAGTTCATGATGTCCTGAGCCATTGGCTAACTACGTGCAAATAACGTACAGTCCATGATAACAGAGGCAGATGTCATGTGAAATACTGACTTGCCTTCTACACTGGTCAGAGTTAGAGGACAAAGTGTATGACATGACCTTTCCTTAATAGGTTTTTTTTTTTTTTCTTTAGTTCTTTGTTATATATTCCTCTGCCCATCTGGAGGAGCTAATTCCACTCTAGTACAGACATTATTTTTTTTTATTAGATATTTTCTTAATTTACATTACAAATGTTATCCTGAAAGTACCCCGGCCCTGTTCCCCTGCCCAGAAGGGGTCTGCAACCTTAGAAGATATGGGTTATTTAGATAATTAACCTAACATTTAAATACAATATGCTTAAATTTATTGAAGGTATAGAATTTGACAATATAGCAGTTATTGAATGGGTATTCTCAGCTCATAGTGAATATGGGGTAATGCCTGGAGACATTTTTGAGTGTCCTGAATGAAAAGATGGTTAGTTAAACCTGTGGACATCGGTTCATACACTATCGGTTCATTCACTGACTATGTATTTACAAAACAACGATCTGTCGACTTTCTCATACAAAAAAAAAAAAAAAAAAAAGTAAACAGTCTACTTTTATCTGTCAGGTTGTTTCATTGTTTCTCGGATATTTTTGTTACCCAGCACACAAAAACCTCAACTGGTTGAGTTGAATTTGGCATGATTCCACAAAGAGTATGATCCATGGTTCTTTGGTATGATACTTGCCTAGCTTGTGAAAAGCCCTGGACTGAATTTCCTGTACTAAAAAAGTAAATGAATACAAACAAACACTACCAGAAAGAAAGAAAAAAAAAATCTCTCCCGCTTTGCCCAAGCAATTCAAATGTATTGTTTGTAGTAAGTTGGCATATTAAAATTTTTAAGCATCATTTTCTCACACGAAAGCATCTTGAAAAGGCTTCTCAACAATATTTTATTTTTGTTCCCTCCCCCAATCTCTCAGTGATAGAAATACTTTTCTATCCATCAAAGCAAAAGCAAATCAATATTTAAGTCATTGAAGAAATCAGAATAATGGTAGGAATTACTGAATAGGCAATTTCATTTCAAATGCAAGATTTGACAAAATAGAAGTGTAATGCAAGAAGCAAAGTTGCAATACAGTAAAAAACCAAGTGCATTTCAAAAGGCTTACTCATTCAAAGCTTTTTTACAGCCCATTTTTCAAAACCTCCTTCTGAATTTTATAAATTCAAATCAAATAATGGAATTGATAGAAGAACTAAAAATGCCTTAAAACTATGATCTTTCAAAACAGTCTTCTTGAGTAATTCATGACTTAAATGGTAGCAGCTTCATGCACTTTGACTGTGAGCTTCAGCAAGTGTATTCATGAGTAATTTTGCTAAGCTCATTAAATGATTTAACCTATCACAAGCAAGGAGTCATTTCTTTTTTGGTAAAAACATACAAATATTTTGATTGCTCCAGTTTTTATATAAATTCATTAAGCTAAACTCTTTCATATTATAGAACTACAAAAGAGCTCAATCCTGGGAATCTGTTATGGTTCACTTAATGACACTTGTTTAGTCAATATAATATCTGAGGGCCTAGAATCCTATATACTAGATAAGATCTGCTGAATCCTATTTGGCTATCAATGATTGCTCTTAATGATTAATTAATGTATTGGCTTTAGAGTCAAAGCAGAGTTCGACTTGGGGCTCCTAAAGTTAGTAGAGATTTTTTTTTGGGGGGGGGCGGTTGAGACAGGGTTTCTCTGTATAACCCTGGCTGTCCTGGAACTCACTTCGTAGACCAGGCTGGCCTCAAACTCAGATATCTGCCTGCCTCTGCCTCTGCCTCCCGAGTAAGTGCTGGGATTAAAGGCATGTGCCACCATGCCCAGCTAGTGGTGATTTTTTAAATAATCTACAAGGAATTGGACCCTAATTTATAGTTCATTGTTAGTAATGCCATACCTTATTAGATATTCAATTACTGATTTTGCTTCATTCATGTCAGTTACCAAGTCAATGGCTGTCACAGGAAGTTCCACGCCCCCCCCCCAAAAAAGACCTTCAAACATGTTAGTCAGATTACTTAATAGTACTTTTGACTGTTTCCTTTGTGTAAATGCTTTTTTTTCACATGCAGAGAGAATGAAATTTCTAGAAAGAAGAGAGCATGAGGCTTAGATTCAATCTCCAGTGACTATAATGTAGGAGCTCATATATTTACTGAAAAGAAAGGAAATAAACCTGATCATTCAGTGTTTTTCTCATTATTGCTTAATCTCCATACGTGTAAAAAAATATGCACATAGTATAGTGCCCAATCTACCCTGGTGAAGGACTGATAATCTGATCACTAAAAGTCAAATTCTCAAAACACAGTTCCTTTCCTATTTGATATGGCAAAATGTCATAAAAATCACAGCTTTCAAAGGGGAAATTTACATGACTCTTCACTTGATCTTATCTTAGGTTCAAGGGTTTTATAATTTAATGGCAGAGCAGCAGAAGAAAAAAATTACATAAATGTAAGTTTACAAAGCAAAACTAATTTTGTACTCTGATCCAGTTAATCCTTAAGCCAGACTCCAAGAGACCACTGGAGTCAGTTCTCTTTAAACCTTTTCTTCTGAAGAACGTGACATGGGAATTACAGCTGACACAAAGTCGGGAATGCTGTGTCTCTAGGGTCAGATTATTTATTCTGTTCCACAGCTTGCATGTTTGTTTATGATTTTGTTGCTAGCCTCCAAGCTGGCAGTGTTCTGTAAGGAAGTCCACACTGGGAGTTTCATATTCTAGCCAGAGACTTTCTGTCCCACTGATTCCACATTTGCTTTCTTCCCAAATCTCTTCGCTTCCCGACTCCTAAACACATTTAAACTAGCAAAGAATTTACAGAGAGATAGAGAGGCACACAGCAAATGAACAAATGCGTGTTAGAAGAGTTGAAGATTCATTACAAAGTCAGAGGAGTTCTTTGTCAGTTAGGAAAACAGGAAAGATGGAACTTAAAATAAAATGCATTAAAAGTGAAAATGTATTCTGTCTATTTACAGTACCAAAAACATCTGGAGAGCTTTCTAATTTACACAGGAGTGCCTTCACATATATGTGAACTTCCAACTAAGCACAAGGGAAAGTCAAACGTAGCTGGAGTGACTTTGTAGCTGGAGTGACTTAGCTGATTATTTTTTCACGTTGCTTTCACAGATCCACCTAACTTCTTTTCAACACAAACACAACTATGTCATCTAAACTAATGTTTTCTCCTTGTCCTTAGATCTGCATGATATTTTGTTGCTGAATGCATACTGACAGATTGTCCAAGGAAGTAAGTGCTCAAACAAGCTAAATTAAATCTTTCACATACCTTCCTGGCCTTATTTTATGTAAACAAAATATAGAAAAAGAAAGCTCAATAAATCATACAAACATTCACCACAAGGATGCATAGCAATCCAGGGTGGTAGACAGTCACAAAGCACCTGTCCCTTCTTGTCCTTGCAAAGCCATTCTATGTTAAGAGCCACCAAAAAACCTCCTATTTTAATTTTCTTCTCCATTATATGGATCAAGGCTTTCTATTTACATGATGTCTCGTAACATCTTTGCCCTTCCCATTCTTACCCCTCCGATGAGCTTGGTGGATAGTTAAGTGGTAGCACTTTATAAACTGAACGAGATTATTCTAGCTGGCTTTGAGGAATGTGTGTGTCAATGGTGAGATAAATTCCAGTTTATACAAAAGAAATAAGAAAGAAAATAACAGAAGATCAAAGAGCAAGGTCCAACATCTGCTTTCTTCCAATACCTATTTACTGGTAATGCATAAATGTTCTATTCTTCCAATGGCACTCTTTTACCAGGAACAAAGCAAAACAACAAAACCAGATCTCATTAACAGATTCAATACCCCATTTCAAACTTTATTTGAACAGTGAAGATTTCCTTGCTTACCACTCAAGAAAAATAAATATTTTTCTGTTTTCTTTCAGGGTTACTCAAACCTCTGAAGGCTGCTCTCTATATGATCTGAATGAAAGAAAGCATATGCCTCCTTTTTCCAATACTAAATAGTTTACATATTATTAAATGGTAGAAATTTTGACTTATTTCAGTATGTGTTCCCAATCTACCTCCAATGCCTTATCCATAACAGTGCTCTGTAATTAACAATGTTGGACTGGGTGTGGTGGAGCACGCCTTTAATCCCAGCACTTGGGATGCAGAGGCAGGCAAATTTCTGAGTTCCAGGCCATCCTGGTCTACAAAGTGAGTTCCAGGACAGCCAAGGCTAAACAGAGACACCCTGTCTCAAAAAACCAAACCAAACCAAACCAAACCAAACAAATGTTGTATGTTTGGTATTATATAGATAAGATCTATTTAAAGATAGTGATGAAAGTTTCAAGGTTTAACAGTTGTGCTGTTTCCTTTGCAGATGAATAGTGCTTTTTTTTTTTTTTTTAATATCTATGTTTCTTCCTAGTTTCTGTTTACATGCTTACAAGAATTGAACACAGTGTGCCATCAGAGTTACAGTGTCACTGTTCATTGATTGATTGATTGATTGGATAGTTTCTGAATAGAGCTGATGTTTATTTGTTACTTTCAAGGATAAGAAATTTGTTCATGACTGTTATCAATTCCTGCTATATAGTGTGTGAGACATTCTGTGTGCTGTACTGCTCATGTCTCCAAAAACACTCATAATCTGGTTGTTCCAGAGAAGCAAAGTTCATCACTTTTTCTCCTGCCCAGTGTGGAGAAGGGCAAGGGATTAGTTGAAAACAGGTGAAACAGATAGACTAGACATGGTTTATCCAAACTAGAGATGTAGCCATACAGTGGAACATTATTCAGCACATGCAAGGTTAGAGTTTCAATCCTTAGCACTACAAATACACTAAGAAAAGTATTGTACCTGATTTGTGCATACATCACATTTTTTCCTCTTACTTTCACAGCATCCTGTTTCTTGTAGTACTACATTTAGATTTCCCTTTTGGATCTCTCCTTCCACTGCCTGAATGTTTGTTGAGATGATGCTTGTAACCCTATGCCAGTTTCTCCTCTTCCTGTCCAGGGTAGACATGGTGATAGAATAGTCAATCTTATTGTTACCCATACAAAACTAAATATTGAGAAAAGAAATTAACTAAAGACATGTGAGTACTTCATCTTGTGGACAATGCTCTAACGACACTGTATATCTGTATTTTCAAAAAGGCCTTCATACGGTCATTTTCTTCTCTCCATATTCCTAGAATTCTCTGCAGTGTCTCGGTGTCATATGCAAAATTGTACTGCAAAGCCATATGTTGACATTCTAAGCCCCGGTAGCTGTGGCTATGAACTTGTTCAAAGAGAAAATAGAGCTTCTGCAGACATAATCAAGTTAGGATCAGGATATTAAGCCCTAATCCAATGTCATCGATTTCCGTATAAGAAGATAAATGATACAGAAAGAAAATTTATAGGGAACATACTACGTGATGCAAGATACAGAGATTGGAATGATACATCTACAAGCCAAGATTTGTGAGCTAAGAAAATGGCCTGAAACAAATTTTCCCCTAGAGGCTTTGGTGGCAACACGGACCAACTGACAAGTAATTTCTTATGTTTTGTTTTAGAAATGTGAGAAATAAATTTCAGTTACTTTAAGTCACCCTGATTGTGGAATCTTACTTCATCAATCCAGGATATATGATGCAATATATTAAACCCCCAGTCTTTCAAGAAGAGAAAGGAAAGAAGGAAAAATAAAGATGAAGAAAGATTGAAAGAAGAAAGAAGGAAAAAAAAGCATTAAATATTAGTATCAGAGAATCTCGTACTCAAGAAATAGTACATGTTTTCATGACTTTGTTTGATATCATGGACAGGAAGATCTAGGCCACTTTTTTTTTTTTTTTTTTTTTTTTTCGAGACAGGGTTTCTCTGTGTAGTCCTGGCTGTACTGGAACTCACTTTGTAGACCAGGCTGGCCTCGAACTCAGAAATCCGCCTGCCTCTGCCTCTGCCTCCACGCCTGGCTCTTAGGTTTCTCTTATGATGTATACCTATTCGTTTCTGGTTGTGTTAATTTGCACATTATATCTATGCCTTTTAGTTAATTTGGCTGAGGGTTTACCTGTCCTGATGAGTTTTTCTAAAGAACCAGACTGTGGTTTTGTTGAATCTTTGTAAAGTTGTCTTTGTTTCCTTTTGCTTGGTTTCCTCCCTGAGTTTGACTATAGTTTCACTCTTACTAATCCCATTCTGACCTGGATCCCACATTGGTCTTATTATTGGACCTCCTTTTCCTCAGGCTCTTCTCCATCTTTGTCCCTTCTGTTCTTTCAGACAAGAACAATTATTACTATTTTTTTTTTTCGAGATAGGGCTTCTCTGTAAACCCTGGCTGTCCTGGAACTCATTGTGAAGACCAGGCTGGCCTCAAACTCAGAAATCCTCCTGCCTCTGCCTCCCAAGTGCTGGGATTAATGGTGTGCGCCACTACCGCCCAGCCAGACAGGTACACTTATGAGACAGAGTTTTTGACTGTAGGATGGCAACTCCATCCCTCACTTGATGCCTTGTCTTTCTGCTGAAAGTTGGCTCTACAAGTTCCCTCTCAGCACTGTAGGACATTTCATCTAAGTTCCCTCCCTTTGAGTCCTGACGGTCTCTCACATCCCAGGTATCTGGCACATTCTGGTGGGACTCTTCCCCATCCTACCTCCTGAGGTTGCCTGTTTCCATTATTTCTCCTGGCCCTCAAGGCTTTAGTCCTTTTTCCCCCAACCCAGTCCCTGATCCTATTCCCCCTTTCCTCTCCTTGTCTCCTTTCCTGCCCAGGTCCCTCCTTCCCTCCCACTCCTGTTATTACTTTCTTCTCCTTTCCAAGTGGGATTGAGGCATCCTCCTTTGGGCCCTTTGGCGTGGCCTGACACTATTACTGAGGTTATGGAATGCTCACAAAAAGGGATCTATCATGACTCCCTTCCAAAAGATCCAACATGCAGCTGAGAGAGTTAGATGCAGATATTGACACCCAACCACTGGACAGAAACAGCTAACCCTTGTGGTTGAATAAGGGAAAAGTTGTAAGAAGCTGAGGAGAAGGGCAACCCTATAGGAGGACCAGCAGTTTTAACCTGGACTCCTGAGATCTCTCAGTCACTGATTGCCAATCAGGTAACATACACCAGCTGACATGAGGCCTCCAACACATATACAGCAGAGGAATGCTGAGTCGGGGTTCAGTCAGAGAATAAGCACCTAACCCTCAAGAGACAGGAGGCCGAAGGGAGTGAGAGGTCTGGTGGGGTGGTGGCTGGGAGAGATGGGACATCCTCATGGAGACAGGTGGGGGTGTGAAGANGATTGCCAATCAGGTAACATACACCAGCTGACATGAGGCCTCCAACACATATACAGCAGAGGAATGCTGAGTCGGGGTTCAGTCAGAGAATAAGCACCTAACCCTCAAGAGACAGGAGGCCGAAGGGAGTGAGAGGTCTGGTGGGGTGGTGGCTGGGAGAGATGGGACATCCTCATGGAGACAGGTGGGGGTGTGAAGAAGTATGGAATGTGGAACAATCAGAGGGTGGACTGGGAGGGGAATAAAGTCTAGAATGTGAAAAAAAAAAAAAAACAATAATTTTTTTATTGTAATAAGGATATATATTTTTTTCTTTTTTATTAGATATTTTCTTTATTTATATTTCAAATGTTATCGCTTTTTCTAGTTTCCCCTCCGAAAATCCACTCCAAACATTCCATATCCCCTCTTCACCTCTTCCTGCTCACCAACCCACCCACTCCCTCTTCCTGGCCCTGGCATTCTCCCACACTGGACATAGAACCTTCACAGGACCAAGGGTCTCTCCTTCCATTGATAACTGACTAGGCCACCCTCTGCTACATATGCAGGTAGAGCCATGAGTCCCACCATGTGTTTTCTTTGGTGGTTTAGTCCCAGGGAGATCTGGGGATACTGGTTAGTCCATATTGCTGTTCTTCCTATGGGGCTGCAAACACAGAAAACTCAAGAAGGAAGACCAAAGTGTGGATACTTTGATCGTTCTCAGAAGGGGGAACAAAATACTCATGGAAGGAGTTACAGAGACAAAAATCAGAGCAGAGACTGAAGGAATGGCCATGCAGAAAGTTACCCACATGGGAATCCATCCTATAAACCACCACCAACACCAGACACTATTTTGCTTGCTGGCAGGAGCCTAATATAGCTGTTTCCTGAGAGGTTCTGCCAGTGACTGACAAATACAGAAGTGGATGCTCACAGCCATCCACTGGACAGAGCACAGGGTCCCCACTAAAAGAGCTAGAGAAAGGGCCCAAGGAGCTGAAGAGGTTTATAGCCCCATAGGAGAAACAACAATTAACGTTTTTAAAAAATTAAACAAAAATTTAAAAAAAATCACATTCTGTTGTCACCCATAAATATGTCTTTTGGAAGGCATGTGATCTAGGTCTGGTTAACTCCCACAACAGTGTCTGTTCAGAGATCCTCAGAATGAGTCTTTTTTTTTTTTTTCTATAGAAAGAGATTGGCATTTGAGATCAACTGTTCTCTCTAACCACATATTTAGTTCCTATTACAGAATTTTTTTGGTAGGGTGTATCAGATGCCTAGTGATGCTGTAGTGACATGTAACCAAGGTGCTGAACCCAAATCGGACATTGGAGGAATATGTCTGTTCGCCACTGTGACAATTTAAAAATTGTTCCAATCTCTGTACTCAATAGCTTGAGAGGAATGCAAACACATAACATTTCAATAAACCCCATCTCTGTGCACTCTGGTAATTTTAATCTCAATCTTTTTAACTGGACAATACCATCAACCACAGAGTCTATAAATACTTCTATCCAGAATCTGAGAGTTCAATAAGAATGGATTTATTAATCAGACACTTGGGGATAAATTCTGTACATCATGATGACCATCTTTATTCATTTTTTTTATGTTAGATGATACACATGTCTGAATGTTACTTACAGCAGCCACAAACTAACCAAGGATTACAGTTTTAGTTTTACATATGAGGAATTCTCCCCCAACCATGAAATTTGAAAATGGGATACTTTTATTTCTGTTAGTGTTTCATGGTCCTCTGATCAGAAATTTTCGATGTATTTAGCTTCTATTTAAAGGAGACTAAAAGAGATAAACTTGGCCAGGGAAGTGGAAAGCATGACCACATTAAATGGGTAGCTCTAGCATATTGCAGACTTTGGATACACTGAGAGGTATATCTTCTAGGCCTAAATTCTGCATATGGGTCCCTGAATGGCATTGTAAAATTTTTCATGGTGAAGAAGTCTCCTGGGCAGTTGTAATTCTCCAGAAGAAGTGTCAGAAATTGTCCTTGTAAGTGAGATAGTTTTTGTTAAGTAAATGAAGCTATGTGAGGGTTAGAAATTAATTGTCTGATCTTTACAAACTGCTATAATTGGCACGCTGACACTCTCTCTCTCATTTTATCTATCCTGTGTTTCACAGCAGTTTCTGCAAAGCTTGATATCATGGTATCGTTCCCCTCACAAATGAGGAAAGGTATAGCTTATGTCAGCACTGATTTACCAGGAGAGACACCCCATTCCTGCAAAAAACTTTCTCCTGAGTCTCATTAACTTATCTGGGTCTTGAGATCAACTTTATTTTTATTATTTTTAAAGGGTGATGTCAAACAAGGAACAGAATTCTCTTCATTGAGTTATACCAATCATTATAGATCATCCACTGTGAGCCAAGGCAGGTTACTCTAAGCAAGACACACAAAGCAAGTGGATCCCAAGTGGGCACATAATGCTGTTTGCCACAGTAGGGGTGCTAATAAAGCTGTTCAAACAGCCTCATATCTGAGCATTCTAGTTGGCAAACTTTCTTTGCCACAATTTCACATACAGTCAGAAGTTAGCATTATCAGTAGAGCCTGAACGCACTCAGACAGTATATGCAGCAGCGGATTAATGTGTTGTGATGGCTAAGCTAGTGCTTATTTGCATGCTGGCTTTGTAAGATGTAAGGGCCTTTAAATTCAAAACCTGAGGCAGTAGAGTGGGGCAAAAGACTTTGAACTTATTAAATACTCAGCTTATTACTTTAGAAAACAACCATAAAGGACTCAATGGAATTACATACTGATATTTTCTTAATAATATTTCACATTGTACATATTGTGAATAAATGCATTTTATGATATTACATTGGGTCTTGTATTGTGGCATGATAGATTCTGAGTTATCTGTGCACTCATATTTTATTTTTATCACAGGCAGTTTTTCACATTGCCTTATTATCATAGGAATATTTCCTACAGAGTAAATGTGTTTAAGCCATTATGCTAAATGTATTATAACTACCATATCTTAAGTTGTTTCACTGTATATTTTTTTCCTTATCTAGTAGGAAAACAAAGAATGAATTATGTTCCCTTTATGTAATATTTACTTTAAATTCTGAATAGCACAATGCATTTACTTCCTTAGACTTCTTATATTCTTGCTCTCGAGCACAGTAAATATTTGCATTCATAGGCTGCTTCGAGTTTGCACATGCTCAAACATGACTAGACCAAAGATGAAAAGATAGAATGAGAATAAAATTTATCCTTGAAATCCATGCAAATTCGATGGACAAAATAAATTCTGATTGGTATTTCGATGATGTGCCTTAGAATTTTGACGGATGTTTATGGTCCTCCAACTTGCTGAGGTGAGATGTGTTTTCTTTCAAGTAGCTGTTGGGTTTGAGAACTTAGAACTTAGGAACTCTAATAGTTACTGTGGTTCTCAGTGGCTTAGGGTGAGAGGGAACTCTGAAGATCATTCTCACTGCTTAGGATGGAGTTCACTGATCTCTGAGTGATTAAGAATCTACATTCATGCTCTGCAGATAAAACTGATCTTTTTGTAAACTCGTAGAGGATAAGAAGGCCATATAAAATACACACTTACATATCAAATTTAGGAAGCCCTCTCTATTCATGCAGAAGAAAAAACTTTCTTAGAAGTATTATTTTTTTTTTCCTCCAGAATACAACTTGACAACATGGGAGAATTGTGATTTATGATTATAAAACCTTGTCACACCTGAAAAAAAAGTGATAGTTTGACCTTGAAAATGAACACTAGTGCTTGTAAGTGCCTCCCGCACCCAGGTTAAGGTTACCTTTTCCAGCAACAGTTAGGTAAGTAGGGGACTCAGATGACAGGTTTGAAGCTAATTTATCTAATGATCAGTTCTTTTCAAACAGTTATAGAATATGTGACATCCAGCCAAGCTAATTGTCACATCTTTTTATTGGAAGAAAAATAAAGACCAGGGACAAAGGAAAACAGCAGACAGAAGGATATTTGATATAAATGTAATATCAGGTGACTGGAAAGACAAATTCTGGGTGGGTCATAGAAAACTGAGATAAGCCACTGAAATCTTGAGAAAAAAATAGGAAAAAAAGAGTATTTTGCAAAAAAGAGCTCATTGTTTAAGATACAGTGACCAGACAACAAGAAAACTAGTGGTCCAAAATAAGTACTTTTTTTTTCCAATTTTTTTATTAGATATTTTCTTAATTTACATTTCAAATGCTATTCCGAAAGTCCCCTCCTCCTCCCCCCTCCCTGCTCCCCTGTCCACCCACTCCCACTTCTTGGCCCTGGCTTTCCCCTGTATTGGGGTATATAAAGATTGCAGTACCAAGGGGCCTCTCTTCCCAATGATGGCTGACTAGGCCATCTTCTGCTACATATGGAGCTAGAGACACAAGTTCTGGGGGTTCTGGTTAGTTTATATTGTTGATCCTCTTCTAGGGTTGCAGACTCCTTCAGCTCCTGGTGTTCTATCTCTAGCTTCTCCATTGTGGGCCCTGTGTTCCCTCTTATAGATGATTAACAATTTGATTTTCTCTGATTTATGTCTTTAATTTTAAATTTTCAGAATTGAGAATTTCAGCCATGATCATTGGGTGTACATCACTCTCATGCACTCAGGCCAGCAAACAATTCCCATGACCTATTCCAAATATATTGCCTTTAAAGACATACAAACACACACACACACACACACACACACACACACACACAAATACACACACACACACACACACAAATACACACACACACACACACACACACACCAGATTTCATTTTGTATTGTTCAAAATGACTGCATGTCCTGAACTAACTTCTTGGTACTATACTTGTATTTATTTTTATTTCATTATTTTATTATTTTATTTATTTATATTCCAAAGGTTGCCCCTTCCCTGTAGACCATCTCTGAGTTATTCACCCTATATCCCTCACCCTACTTCTGAGAAGATGTTCCCCGCCCTGTACACACACCCATCCCCACCTCATCCTCACTAGTATCCATTTTCCCTGGAGAATCATATTTCCATAGAATTAAGTGCATCCTCTACCACTGAAGCCATGCAAGGCAGTCCTCTGCTACACATTTCCTGGGCCACAAAACAGCTAATATAGGCTCCTTGACTTAATCTCTGGGAGCTCTGAGGTGTCAGGGTTAGTTGATACTGTTGTTTTTCCTATGGGGTAGCAATCCCCTTCAGCTTTTTCACTCATTCCTCTAACTCCATATTGGTCCTTGATCTCAATGCAATGGTTGGCCGAAGGTATCTGTATTTGTTTCAGCCAAATTCTTGTAGGGCCTCTAAGAGTACTACCTTGCAAGGCTCCTGTCTGCACACACAATATGGCCTAAGTAGTGGTGTCAGGATTTGGTGTACATTCATGGGAAGGATCACAAGTTGGGCTGCTCACTGGATGGTCTTTCTTCCAGTCTGTGCTCCATTTTTATTCCGGAATCCCTTTTAGACAGGAACAATTCTAGGTTAGAAAATTTGAAGATGGGTGGACTGCCTCAAATGGGGGCCATGTCTATCTATGGTATATATTCTCTTCCGGTTTCATCTCCCCATTTTTAGGCATTTCAGCTAAGGTCATGTCCCATTGAGTCCTCGTAGCCTCTCACATCCCAGGTCTCTGGGACTTTCTAGAGGTTCCTCTGCCCTCTAACCACCACTGATGCATATTTCAATTCATTCTCCTGGCTCTCTAGACAGCCCTCCTGTTTCTGCCAGTACTTGATCCTTTTCACCTCGCTCCTCCCTTCTTCCAGTTTTCTCCCTCCATTTGCCTCCCATGATTGTTTTATTCCCCCTCCTAAGTGGCTTTTTGTATTCACACTTAGGTCTTCCTTCTTTTTAAGCCTCCCAGGCCACATTGTCTTGACAACTAGTATTGCCATTATACTGGTCTCATTCAGGCAGTAGTATTATTCAGAACTCATTGATACATTTAATCTGACAAATCTAGGGGACACTATCTAACAACTGGCTATCTTCCATTTTAAAGAGTTGATAGTAGATTAATAAGAGCTTAATAAGAAGATGCATTTAGAGCCACAAATTGTTCGTTGTCCTAAGTGTAAATTATTCCCTATACTAGTGGCGTTGCCTTTAAATCTGTCAGATCATCAAGGATTTTTACATGACATGAGCAGATATGAGGTAAAACTGAGCTGAGTAAGAAAAAAATGGTCCCAATTCTTCCTAGGTAGAGAATTATTTTAAGGAACAAAAAAGATTTTTTTTCAGAAAACTGTTCATATAAAAAATTAAAATATATATTTGCAAATAATGATCACTTATCAATATGAAAAGATTCACTTATTATATTACTGAACATGAGAACAACAGCAACAAAACCAAATTATGTCTTTCCTCACTCTTGAAACTTATATAGTACCTAGCATAGAATAGTTAGGAGTACAAATAAAGATAACGATGTAAAATATTTACCTATAACATTTATTCTTATGTCAATGAGTATGTTTTGATTATAAAAGTAAAAACAGGAATTAGACTTATGAAAGCTGATAATGCGCAAGTTGTTTGCTAATCTTGCTTAAGCTCTTGTTATCTTTAAATACACACACACACACACACACACACATACATACACACATACACGCACATACACACACACACACACATGCACACACACATACACACACAAACACACACGCACATACAAACACATACACACATACACACATACACACACATGCACACACATACACACACATGCACACACATACACACATACACTCACACACATACACATATACACACACATACACATATACACAATACACACATACACACATACATACACACAAACACACACACACACACACACACACACACATATATATATGTGTGTGTGTGTGTGTGTGTGTGTGTGCGCATGTATATGTATATGTATATGTATATGTATATGTATATGTATATGTATATGTATATGTATATGTATATGTATATAAACACACACATCCACACAAAAATTTTTGGTATTTGCTAGTATATGCCTGCCAATGGGCATGAGGTGTCATCTGTCCCCAAATTAGACTCTCAATCTTATTCTTTTGTTACAACTTAAGAATGTTTTGTTAGTAGGTAGTATCAGGTATGGGCTCCTTCTCATGGGGTGAGCCTTAAATGCATTCAAATAGTGATTATCACAAAGCATGTGTGATATTGTTGCATAAGTATATATCACTAGAAATTCTGTATTGTAGGCAGCAGGATTTGTAGCTCGGTGACATAGATGATTACTTTTTACCACTGGTAGTGTGAAAAATATCTAAAAGCACCATAAATGCTATTCAGTAGGGGTAAAGTTAAAAGATGGATTTATCCATATTCAATGACTCAAAGTTTTCAGTTCAGTAATAGGGTCTAATCATCAGGTTATAGAAAATAACCAACAGCCTTAGCTTTAGACTGTGATGATTACTAGATCTATTGGATATCTTTGGCTAAGTACTCAATGAGTTATATAAAAAATAAATTCCTGGTAGTAGAGGTTTTACTTTGTAGCATGTCTAGATGTAACATTATCTCCTTCATTATATAATGAATCCATTTAAATCAGTTTTTCAACATGAGGCTCTATAGGTCATAAGCCTAGAGTAAAACTAACGACTATCACAATGCTAAGGAGTATAGCAATAAAAATGGCTCCTGACATTTTTCTATACCCATAAATTAAAGCCTCATCAGAGAAGATTCTGCTCGCACTAGATGCTAATTTCTAAAGACATCAGCAACTAGAAGATGTGCAGAATGAAAACCAAGGATCATGAAGCCAGAAATGTAGAAAGATAATGCCTACCCTTAAAACTCAAAGATTTGTGCAGAAGAGGGTCTAGAAAGATTGCAAGAGACAAAAGTGGTAGGTGACACCATGCGAACAGCTGATCCATAAATGTCCTCACAGAGACTGTTACGACAAGCATTAGAGCTACACAGGCTCAAGCAGACAGAATCTCAATCCTGAGAGGCGGAAATACACAAGAACTCCTACTACTAACTAAGAATTTAATTTTAATTGAAACTGCTTAGTAAAGGAGAATCAGCTTTCTCAAAACAACAATAACAAAACAAGAATATCAACAACAACAAAATAAACAAAACAACAAAAATAAACAAACCCTGGGGTGACCCTGGTTTATCCACTACACTTCCAGTAGTTGGCCAACACAAAAGGAAGTCCATGTTTTTCTGGCCTTTTCATTTTGTCTTTATTTTCTTATTGTTTTGTTTGCTTGTCTATTTTTATTTTTTTTCCTTTTTGAAAAAAAGGACATAAGATTTGGTATGTAGGATGGTGGGGAGAATCTGCTATTTTGAGGAACATGAAAGAATATAATATATTTTTTTTTTAATTTGAAGCATGTTATATACAAATTTAAAAAGTGGTACCCTATATATAATATTTGATATAGGAATATTTAAGTGGTGCATGTTAATGTGATCCCACTTGTAATCTGTTTTTATGAATATGTACAATGTTATATATGGGCATATAGGAAGGCAACAGGTTGCCTGTATCACGTCAGCTGGACAATATTTATCAAAAGTAAATAATAAAACAGAATCCATGACTTAAGAAGCCTTTTGGGGATTAGGTAAGGATAAATAATTTTAAGCATAGTTAAAACTTAATCCTAAGACGAGTAAAGGTCCCTCAGGAATCACCCTGAGTATGCAAAATTTGGATATTCATTAACCTTTTTTATGTTCATTCTTTTCTTAAATCCATACTTACATTCTAAATATGCCTGCAATTTTTCTGGATTTAATAGAAATTTAGTTTAATAGAATTTTTCTTTATTAATACTTAGCCTAATAGAAATTTTAATTTGAAATCCTTCCCTTAATTCAAATCCATAAATGTAGTCTACTCTAATTTATATTTTAGAAATAATGAAATATCACCCCACTGCAAGTCATTTCTCTCCACTTGGAAAGAATGCTTGTGTATTCACCAGTAAAATCATAAATGTTGTTTAAGTCTTTACCTTATATACAAATAACTCAGAATATCACATTGTCTTTGTCTTTCATTACTATGCATAACAATCATACATCAATTAAACACTTAAAATGTCAACAACTTTAAAAACTTGAGTATTTAATAAAAATAATAAAAGGGGTTGGAGAGATGTCTCAGCTATTGGGAGCATCTCCTGCTCTTGTTATTAGGAAAGTGCTGTTCTAGCAGCCACATGAGGTGGCTCACAGCCTCCTGTAAATCCAGCTTTAGGGGTAAGAAAGCCCTGACCTGCCTGGTGACTGCTCTTTTGAAACAGACATACAATGAATGCACACGGATATAATAAAAATAGTAAAGTAAATACTTAAAAGTAAGCCCCATTTGAATCAAGGACATTGGAAGTAGAACAGTCACGATTAGGTTATTATTCGTTAGGTCAGCCTAGTCTACATAGGTATTCCAAGACAGAAAGTGCTATCCAGTAACACCCAGTCACATACATGTTTAAAATAAATTCATTAAAATACACTACTTTTGAAAATCAATATATAATCAACTATGGCTCATCATGCAGGACTTGTGATTTTTTTGAATAAGATTGGCCACCATAGGTTGCATGATTTGTCTCCAGAAAGTGGCACTACTTGAGAGGATTAGAAAGTGTGGCCTTGTTGAGGTGAGGTGGCTTTGTTGAAAGAAGTGTGTCATTGGTGGTGGTCTTTGAACTTTCAAAAGCCCAAACCATCCCAGCATCTCTCTCTTTCTGCTACCTATGGATCTGAACACATAACTCTCAGCTACTTCTCCAGCACCATGTCTACCCATGTGCTGTCATGCTTCCTACCATGAATGAAATGAAACTTTAAAAGTATACACAATCCCCAATTAAATGCTTTCTTTTATAAGAGTTACCTTAGTAACACTTTCTTTTCACAGAAAAAAAAATGCCAAATCAGTCAGAAGTCAGTAGAAAGGAGCAGAATATTTCTGTGGCAGGACAGATCATGCATTGTTATTGGGTGAATATGTAATGTTTTTGGGAATTTGGACTAGAAAAGCTTTTGGATACTTTAAGGGTGGTTTAATGGCCCTCTTAATAGGGACATGGAAAACATTGTGGAGGGCAATTTGAAGTGTGAGTGCCCAGCTCAAGAAATTTCAGAGGAAAAGAATGTTAGTAAATGAACTAGAGACAATTCTCGTGATATTTTGACATAGAAGGTGGATATTATAACCCTTGTCCTAAAAAAAATCTTCCTGAGATAAATTGTAGACAGGTTTAATCATATTGGCATAGACATTTTTAATATAGCCTAGAACTCTGTCACATGGTTACTGAAGTTCAGTTTCATGTAGAACCACAATTAAAAGGAACAAGCTGATCAAGAAAACAATACAAAATGTACAGTTTGAGAAGAAAAGAAGCACCGAGAATTGTAATGTTAGAGCAAAAGTCACTGTTCTTAAATGAAATAAAGGGAGTTGTGGTAAGCTAGAGGCAAGGAAGACACCACATCAGTAAGATTTCCCTTGTGGGAAGAAATTAAAGAAAAGGTTAAAACGTGAAGGAAACCATAAACAAGCTGGTGTGAAAGTAATTGAATAAAGAAACCACTTCCAGCCACAGTAAGTATCAGAAGTTGGCTGTTTCAGCCACATAGTTCAGGTGTCAGATTCAAGAATACAAGAAAGGGGTTGTGGATTCTCCTTCCATGACTAAGGAAAGCTGCTGAGTCCAAGCATACATCAGGAGTGTCCCTGCATGGAGCTCTAAAGAAGGCATTGTATGAAACTGTGAAGGTGAAGCCTGGATTGTGTTAAAAGAAACAACAACAACAACAACAAAATCTCAAGACATTGGTGATAACACAGTCATAGGATACCTACCAAAAAATGCTAAAGATCAGGTGTGGATATAGAACAAGAGAGAAGTATGTTGTGGTCAACAAAGCTGGAAGAGTTGGAGACTTGAAGAACACTTTGACATCAGACAATGATATGAAGAATTTGGAGTTTCTCACTCTAGTGTTAGATCTCGAGGCGGTCCATTATTTCTCCACTATAATCCATTTCATTACTTTTAGAATGGTAATGTATCTTCTATGCCATTGTATGTTGGAATTACATAATCTGCTTTTAGAATTTGACTTTGCTATGGGTTGCCATCAGAGATTGCTTTGAGTGTCAGAAGAGACTTTGATCTTTGAAGCTTTAAGCAGTTTTAAGTAAAAGGAAGATAATGAGGTCTTAGAATTTGGACTAAATGTATTTTGCATTATGACATGGCTATCAGCCTGTGATGGACAGGGAGTGGAAGTTGGTGGTTTGATTAAGAATGACTATCATATGCTCACAGATTTAAATTAGTAGCAATCAAGAAGTGGTTTTACTTGTGAAAGGTTACTAGTTATGGCCAGATTTCTTTAATTAGAGTTGCCTTGGTCATGGAGTCTCTATACAACAATATAACATTGACTAAGATGGATTTGGCAGTACTAATAATATATTCATCTTCAAAGAATATAAGGAAAAACAATAGATGTATCTTTATTGCAAAAGGTGCTGAAAGAGGTCTAGGAAGAGCCTGGAATAAAAAGAATGAAGGATGGGGTCTGAAAATATTCTGCTTGACAATGGGAAATCTGACAGCAAGTCAACTTTTGGTAGCAAAGTGTATTAGCCTCTGCTGTCTTTCTCCTGGTAATAGGTAAATAACAAACTTTTGGGAAACAGTATTCCTTGGGAGACATGAACAATTGTCTATTTACTCCAAGTAGAGAGCCAACATGAAGTCAACATTTGAATAACACCAAAGTCCACCTTGTTGACTGAATATGTTTCATTGAGTTGCTTACAATGATATGAGTGAATGGTTGCTTACAGGAGCAGAAATGACACATGGACTCCTGCATCACCAAATCCTACCATCATGTGAGTGATACCTCACAAATTGAAAGCCTGTCGCACACTGTTTAACTTCTGGGCAGAGTAAAACGTTGGTGAGAGTCTTGTCTGAGTTGGTTAGTTGATATGAGCTGCTTCTAGGAAGAACAGGATGCCTGCATTTCTTCTAAGAGATACTCTGCTTTCTAGTTCTATTATGCAGATAAACTCATCTTTAAGTCTTCCACATTGCAGAGTCTCAGTATCTTCTTAGCAGCTCAATTCAGATCAGAGGTTCTGCAGCTTCCTAATGCTGTTACCCTTTAGTTCAGTTTCTCATTTTTCTGATGTCACCCCAACAATATTTTTTTTTTATTTCAGAATATTAACTTTGCTAAATTATTTAAATTATCATGTAACTATCTGATATTCAGATGGTCTTAGGGGAACTTTTTCAAATGTCCTGAAGCCTACAAGGGTTTATGACCCATAGGCTGAAAATTGCTGGTTTAGAGAGTGACTTTCAGCAATCTTTACTGCTTATATACACATAGGCAGGAGGAAGCACAGTGAATCTGGTCAATTCGGGAGACATCCTGCCTGAAATTATTTTCAGTTGCTTACTTCCTGTCTTAATGGTCTTTCCTGTAAGACAAATGGTTGCAACTATCCTTATAACATCTTGTCCTAAATATCCTGTTGATTAATTCCCCTTCTACATCCTTTATCATAAGATATTTCTCTGAAAGATGGACAGTTTTAAACTAGAAGATATTGTTATATGACACAATGAGCTGTGAGAAATAAACCAATTTCTGAAGGGAGGGATCACAGGTATCTATCTGAATAAAACAGCCAATTATCTGAACTTGACATTGAAATAGATCAACAGCAAACCTCCCCCCCCCCAAAAAAAAAAAAAAAAAAGGACACAAAAATTTATCCAAAGACATTTTAAATGGGAAGGCTCAAACTAGTCTTTCCCTTGGAAAAGTCTTTTCTTTTAACTTTTTTTTCTTAACTTTGCTTGTGTGTCTGTGTGTGTGTGTGTGTGTGTGTGTGTGTGTGTGTGTGTTTCTTTGTTGTTGTTCCTCTTCCTACAAAAATATAATCATGAAAATAGGTTTTTATTTTTCCTTTTTGATTATTCATATGTTCCTAATTCTTGTAAAGAAGTCTAGAACAAGGCAGCTACTCAATATATACTGTTTGACTCAATGGATGCAGAATTAAAAGATACTTACAGATAAGATGAAGCCAGCATTGCAGTCATATGTTACAAATATCATAGTGCTGGTTGGTCAGTGTGGAACAGGGGATGTGTTGAGCACTTGGTATACACAGGGATTTTGGAAGGGGAAATAAGGGAACAACACAATCCATAATTTTACTTTGGGAGTCTCAGATAGAGATGAAAGAAATTATTCTTGAATGTCTATGAGAAGAAGAAATGGACTTTTGATTTATTATAAGTAGAGATGATATATTCATCTTAGCATTAATTCTCACCAGACTTTCCATTTTAATTCTAGAGTCCTAAAGAAAGGTTATCTAATGGGTGTATTCTGAACTGCATCTAAGTTGGGTTTTCAACACACAGCACTTGTAGGTGGCTAAGAACATCTGTATAATCCTAAGCAGTTTTTGGCTTGCAGTCTGGAAAATGTCAGTGGCTTATATCTCATGGGAACCGTAGTCAACATTTTAATTATGTGACATTCTGTTTCTTACTTTCTGGATGAATGTGGCTTCTGTTACATGGCTCCTCCTGAGAGGTACAGAAAGAATGTAGAAAGTACAAAGGTGCAATATTATTTGTCTCACTGAACTTCTGTATATTGCTTCTATGTATACAGAGTATGTATGTAGACATATATTTTCTGATTTAAGATAATAATTCTGTTGTAATCTGGAGCTGAAATATTTTCAGGATGGATTAGCAAATAGAAATTCATGGGATCTTTATATTTCAGTAGATAAAAAGATTTAGGAAGCAGGTTAGGCATGAGGCGGTTTCTACACTTTAAATTCCAATATTCTTCTCAAGACCCATGGATAGGGCTAGGTGTAACTGTGAGTTTCTTCCTGTTCTACATAGTGGGAGCCTGTTTCAAAACAAACAAAAAGATGTGAAGCAGAGTAAGCCGTTTTCTTTAGGCAGACTTTCTGAGATTTAGACACTTCTCAGAGACCAGAGGATCACATGAGGGATTAAAGAGCATCTATGTATCACACAGCCAGAGATACAACTGATGAGGGCTAACAGACAACCCTGTGAGCTATTAACAACAGCAAAAACCACAAGCCTGAAATATATGTTTGTATTTTGAAGGACTTGCATTTTTGGAAATGTGGGACAGAAGATTGCACAATGATTCTAAGGGAGGCAAAGGAAACAGATAATTGTTCGTATTTTTAATGTAAAACCAATGAAATTCAAGCATTTTGTGTCCGGTATGGAATAACTAGCAATGTTTCAATATGTTCCTGAGATGGTTTGAGAAAAATACAGGGTAATTTTCACAGGTTGTTGTATATCATATTTATCTTACCACAGGTATTTGTAGGAGATATGTTTCTTGTTCATGTATGTTATGGGAGGGCTAGCATGGGTTTTTCTTAGGTCCTGTGATGACATTATGTAAGAGTCCCCAACAGAAGGATCCATGGGAATGAGAAAGAATGTACTCAACTGCTCACTTCACAGCTCTAGTTGAATGTCTCATGGGTTAGAAAATATGGCTCAATCAAAGGAAAAACAGTACAAAACCCTCACAAACCTATGCAATTAGTCCCAAAACTTCCCTGTTACTGTTGTCCATATAGTTAATGTGATTGTCATTCCTCTATACTGAATCTCAAACAATTCTTGTCTTTTCACTGTCCTCTTTCTATGTATTGAATGAGGTGGAAGAATAGTTCTAGGTCTTTGTTTTTAGTTTATATTTTACTATGCAACTGTTTTTTTGTTAAATAATAATTAAGTATTATAAAATTTCTCAATTAATTTCCACTGTGATGGTACAGTAAGTCTGAGAAGTCCTCAAAGAAATGTTCAACATCCTTAGTCATCAGGAAAATGCAAATTTAAATGACTCTGAGATTCCACTTTACACGAATCAGAATGGCTAAGCAAAACTCAAGTGACAGCACATATTGGCAAGGATGTAGATAAAGAGGAACACTCCTTTATTGCTGATGGGATTGCAAACTGGTATAACCACTCTGGAAGTCAATCTGGTAGTTCCTCATAAAACTGGAAATACTGTTACCTGAAGACCCAGCTATACCACTCCTGGACATATACCCAAAAGATGCTATACCATACTTCAAGGACATTTGAGCCACTAAGTTCATAGCACCCATATTCATAATAGCTAGAAGCTGATTTCCATCAACTGACGAATGGATACAGAAAATGAGGTTCATCTTTCACAATGGAATACTATTTAGCCTCTAAAATTTAGAACATCATGAATTTTGCAGGTAAATGGATAGAACTAGAAAATATCACCCTGAGTGAAGTAACATAGACTAAAAAGGATATGCATGGTTTATATTCACTGATAAGATTTTATCCAAAAAGTACAGAATACTCATGATACAACTCACAGACCATGCGCAGTTTAACAAGAAGGAAAGTCCAAGATTCTTCAGTCTCACTTAGAAGGGGGAACAAAATGATCATGGGTAGGAGAGGGAAGGAGGTACTTGAGTGGGAGAGGGGAGGAGAAAGGGAAGGGTGGCAGGATCACATATGGGTTTAGGGAGAAGAGAAGACCAGAGGGATAGGAGAAAGTATGAAATATGCAGCTGCAAGGGATGGGGTAGGCTGGAGAGTGTGGGACCATTTAGAAAGTCCCAGAGACCTGGGACTGAGAAGCTCCCAAGACTCAATGGGGCATGACTTTAGTTGAAATGCTCAATAGTGGGGAGATGGAAGCTGATGAGACCACCTCCTTGTAGACAGACAAGGAACCCAGTGGAGGGCCAGTCACCACCCAACTGTCTTTAAAATTTTTGACCCAGAATTGGTTCTTTCTAAAAGAAATGCAGGGACAAAAATGGAGCAGAGACTAAAGGTAAGACATCCAGTGACCATCCAACTTAATATCCATCCCATGAGTGGGCACCAAACCCTGACACTATTATCAATGCTGTGCTTGCAGAAAAAAAAAAAGCCTAACAAGACGGTCCTCTGAGAAGTTCTACTAGCAGCTGACTGACACAGACACAGATACTTAAAGACAATCATTGGTTGAGGTCAGAACCCCCTTTGAAAGAGTTAAGGGAAGGATTGGAGGAGTTTACATGGATGGCAAGCCCATGGGAAGAGCAATGGTATCAACTAACCGGGATCTCTCAGAGATCCCATAGAGTAAGCCACCACCAAAGAGCATACATAGGCTGGTGCATGGCTCCAGGCAGATAAGTAGCAGAGGACTACCCTGTCTGGCATCAGTGGGAGAGGATGTGCCTAATTCTGTAGCGACTTGATGCCCAGGAAAGGAGAATTCTTGAGGTGGGGAAATGGAGTAGTTGGGGAAGCACCTTCTTAGAGGCAAAGGAGAGGGTGAATAAGGTCAAGAACTCTGGGAGGGATGACCAGGAAGTGTGGCAACATGTGGAATGTAAATAAATAAAATAATTTAATAAAATAAAAATCTAAAAGAAATTATCTTGCCTTATTTAAAGTCCTTTAATGATTCCATTAATAGAATAGGTTCCAGAGTTCTTATAATGGAGACTCTATCTCTCAGATCCAATTTTGCTACATCTTCCAGTCAGCATTTCTAACTGTTTCTAGGCCATTCTTTGAGAACATGTTTTTTTGTTTTAAATATATAAAGAAATATAGGTTCTAATGTGGCAGAGTCTACTCTATAAGTACAACTGGTGGGGAAGTCGGTGGGGTGGTGAGGTTCACCAGCAGGACACCAGAAACAGGAATGGGAAAGAGGAAAGAAGTGACCACATTGTGAGGCACTATGATAATATCATTAAAATAGATGAGCCTGCTGGGAGGTACCCCAGGATAAGGACTTAGGCATTTTATATATATATATATATATATATATATATATATATATATATATATATATATATATATATATATATATAAAGTCTATTTTATAAATATAAAAGTCTATTTATCTTTATTTAACCACAGGTGGGTCCATAAAACCTGTTTTACATTTTCTTGGTTGTTTGAATGTGATTAGAGATGCAAGCAATCAAGGCCCTCTAGTTGTCAATAAATTTGTTGGGTTTCAGACTCTAATATCGTTCCTGCCACAGGATAGTAGAATACTTTCCATTTCCCATTCTGGGCTAAGGCCGAGTTCCCCAAAGAAGAAAGCATTCTCTTATTTGAAGGTTCTAAACTACATTATCCAGGGACTGATTCATCCTTTACTTGGATTTCTGCACTAGTAGGGAGATTCCTCAAGCAGCTTCTGGGATGTAATGGTCACAGTTAAATGGATTCATTCTTGCCACTGTCACCAAAATGCCAAATCTCTAGTTGTCAAGACTGAACAGAGGCAATAGGCCTGATTCTGTCACTCCGGTTGATGATGTGGACACTTGTTCTGCAAAGGATTGCTCATAGTTGGTACGCAAATCCTTCAGAACATTTTGATGTTGTAACTTATTTCTTTGTTAACACTCAGACATTTCCAGGAGCGTGAACCTCTCACCTAAGTTTCCAGAAGCCTGCTGTTGACACCAAACTGAAATAGCTCTTGGTTGGCATCTTGCCAAGAAAGTTTATGGAGTTGAGTAAATTCATACAACAAATGAAATTTCCCTTGTTTTCTATGTGCTGTCTGTCTACTCTATTATCAGAGAGAAGGTGGAGAATCACTGTGTCAAAGACAGGAGACAGTCTCTGTTCTTAGACTGTTTCACAAGGAGTCTTGAGTCGATCATGAATTCAAAATAATATATGGTATTATATGGTCTTATATAGGCTGGGAAACAAGGCTGAAATTCTAACTAACGAAGGTTGCTGGAAGGTTTATGACTTTCCTTCCTTCTCTGTTGCTGACTTAAATGGAAAGGAAGCATGAAGCTGCATATGAGATGAGACAGGAACAGCTATGGGAGTTTCAGCAGAAGGAGAATCCAAAATGGGAGTGGATAACATTTTTCTGCTTATTTTTCTTTCTCTTTACCAGGATTTCCCACATTTGAGTTCCAGGAGATTTTTTACAGCCAAAACAGCAGCAGTAGTGTCAGAACAATTTTTGGGAAACTGCAAATCTAGGAAACAAAGTCTTGTTATCACCAGAGAATACTCCTTCTTACTATGCCCTTACATTGCAATTCAAGTTTATAGTAGTTTGGTGAAGTGCACAGAATAGGCCAATTAAAATCAGGGTTCTTCCACAACAGAACTGGGAAATACCAAGGAGATTGTAGAAAGAAGAGAATCTTCTAGAGGCAGTTCATTTCTATTTGGAAACATGTGTGCTTGTATGATAACCTCTGAGCTAAACAGGTAACACCTTAACTGCAAGATGTCATCACACTATTAAAATTCATTTACACCAAACCCACAGCATATGGGTAGAAGACCTGGGAATAATATAATATGCGAATCCAAAAGCACTGCAAACATTCCTCCAAGGAAGTGTACTGACATTGCAAAAACTGTTTAATGAACAGGTAAAAGGTTTTCTATGAGCCCAATCATAATAAGAAGGACATTAATCAGTTTTCTGTTACTTTTACAAATCCCCAAGATAATTAATTTATAAAGGGAAAGGACCCATCAAAACTTGTTGTTTTGGAAGTCTGAGCTCATGATCAGTTTGATCTATGACAACTGTCTTATGCTGGCACACTATGACAGTAGCATTCAGCAGCACAAAATAATTCAGCTCATCATTAGATGAAAAATAAAAAGACGGAAGAGAACAGGCTGGGGTTCTTATATTCCTTTCCATGGACACCAGGATCGGGACCACACTTTCATACATGGACCATGGCATGTTGTGTTTCTCTCTGCTCCAAATTGAAGCATTCCTGAATGAATTTCCTAAAAAGCACAAGATTGCTTTACAAATTAAAAACACAGAAAAGAATTTCTAATGGAAAAGGGTTGGTGGCAGTCTCCATATGCCTCACTAGCTACAAGGCATGCAGAAAGCAACTCACATAAGAGTGGCTTCTTAGTGACAAATCTTGGATCACCCAAGCCTTTGTAAATAACCTCTCATTGATACTCCTGTAAGTAATCCTTCATTGATACCCCAATATGTAACCCCAATAAAATCATTGGTAGACTAAGCTACACCTGGGTAGAATTGCTTTTCCTTGTATTTTATCAGTGCCTCTTCTGGAGTGACTAGATTCTTGTCCATATTTCCTCAGGAAAAGTTAGACTGCAATGTCCTTCCAATTGAAAACTCTAGCAAGAATAAAATTAGTCTATATCTTATGAGATAACTAAGTATCAAAGTAACATGCATAATATTCATTATGCTCAGAATATAACAAAAATATTTCACATGTACAGAACAAGAGAAAAGAGAATACCTTTTGAATGAAGAAAAATGTGAGAAATGTAATAGAAGTGTTATTTCAAATAACTATAACAAACACATTTTAACCATGTTCTAAGAGAGAAGTGAAAATACTAAAGCAATAAGTAGAAAAATGCATCAGTCAAGAGAAATGACATGTAAAAGACAAATCATGAAATGAATAATGGGACAACTAAAAGGGACAATTCGGTAAGTGACTGGATAAGAAAATGCAGATTAAAAAAAAAAGTGAGAAGATAAATTGAAGGAAAATCAGATGTGAACCTTTCTAAAGACAGGGGTGAGAGGGATGGCAAGATTGAATGGAATCTCAGAGACCTGACAAACAACACTGAAAAGGTGAACTCTGAGGATAGAAAACAGAGTATATGACAAAGAATATATACACGAAGAAAAACCCTTGAAAATATCCTATATCTTGGGAAAAGCAGGAGGGGACAAGAGAAAATTCCAAGCTGAAAAACTTCGCAAAAGCCATACCAAGCAGTTAAGGATGCATTCCAAGTGAACAATACTGAATTTTGGCTCTAGGAACCACATGAGCTAAGAAAAACTGGACAGAATATTCAGTTGGTGCTAGAAGAAGACATAAATCCAAAATTCTGTCTCCACTGGAAAGCTTTGGGTGAAAATAAACTTGGTACCAGTGACAAATGCCACAACAGAAATAAAAAAAGAATGAAAATGGAAAACATCTGATTAAGTATGATATGTTATTCCCTTATTTGCTTCTTTAACTTAGGAGTGAAACTATAAAAGTGTAACTTTTAGTACAAAGTATTTGTAAGTGTCATTCATAGACATGTGACTACATATTCACGTGACAGAAAATGCCAGAACAGATTATTTAACTTACCACCATGTATCCATATATATTGGTGCTACTTTACATACAGATGCCTAAATAAATAAATAAATAAATAAATAAATAAATNAACTTAGGAGTGAAACTATAAAAGTGTAACTTTTAGTACAAAGTATTTGTAAGTGTCATTCATAGACATGTGACTACATATTCACGTGACAGAAAATGCCAGAACAGATTATTTAACTTACCACCATGTATCCATATATATTGGTGCTACTTTACATACAGATGCCTAAATAAATAAATAAATAAATAAATAAATAAATAAATAAATGACAAAAATTCTATGAAACCAAACCATTAGTTAATGGTGATATTTGTCCAAGTATATCAACGTCCAGGAAAGCATAGTAGATTTCAGATCTGGGACATTGTAAAGAACAATAAATGTATATTAAATAATAATATAATATAATATAATATTCGATTCACTAAAGAAATACTAAAGAGTTGGGCAGTGGTGGCTCATGCCTTTAATCCCAGGACTTGGGAGGAAGAGGCAGGCGAATTTCTGAGTTCAAGGCCAGACTTTTCTACAGAGTGAGTTCCAGGACAGCCAGGTCTACACAGAGAAACCCTGTCTCAAAAAACCAAAAAAAAAAAAAAAAAGAAAAAGTAAGAAAGAAAGAAAGAAAGAAAGAAAGAAAGAAAGAAAGAAAGAAAGAAAGAAAGAAAGAAAAGGAAAGAAAAGTAATACAATAAACATAATCTTAATAAGATGAGAAAGGCAGAGGTGATGGGGGAGGGACTAAGTGAGTGGGGGACTGGGAGGAGGAGGAGGCTACAATTGAGATGTGAAATAAATAAATAAATAAATAAATAAATAAATAGATAAATGGAAAAAAAAATCTAAAAGAACTTCCTAAAATATAAAGCAAATTTTTGGAAAATTCAAAATAAAAAACTGATCTAATACATCATTATAGCTTGTGATTTCACAGAGCCTACTTTTAATCACTGATGGGAAAAAAAATGAAAGCAATGACAAAAGAGTACACATTTAGAAGAACTGAAGATCACCTTTACTAACTGTATCCAACTAATACTTATTGGACACCAATGATACATTTCTTTTTTTTTTTTGTAGATGATATGATAGTATATATTTTTTTTCCTTTTTTTTTCTTTCCTCTCTTTATTAGATATTTTCTTCATTTACATTTCACATGTTATCCAGAAATTTTCCCTTACCCTCCCGCGTCCCCGCCCTGCTCCCCTACCCACCCCCTCCCACNGTTTAATTAACCACAATGACATTAAACATAATCACATATTTCATTTCATGACATTAAACATATTTTTACCCTCATACATCATTGATAATATCTCTGGAGCTTTTTTGTGATTTCGATTTTAGCTTACATACTATCTCTTGGGATTCTTCACTGAATATCCTTCCTTATCCCATCTTTGTATAACACCCAATTTTCTTCCCTAAGGGACCATTCCACAAGCCATCACAGTGCATTTGTTCACTGGTTTATTGTTTCTGTATTCACATCATTGGAATGCAGGATTGTATTAAAAGTAGTCTATCTCATGATTTCTACTATTTACATGTTTAAGTGAAACTAAGACTATTAAGTAATTTTTGAATAAACAAAAGATGAACTGATACAAATACAAGACCTCTACAGTAATGCAATGTCTACTTGGATGTATTTTGACTTTAAATACAAAAGTTAGAGAACCACAGGAGAGTGTTTTACAGTGATAGTGCCATTTATATTTCAAATTGTTGATATTAATACATTATTATTATTATTATTATTATTATCATCATCATCATTATTTCCACAAGTGTGTTATATTTAAATAAACTTGTCCATCTTTAAACACATCAGGCCTTAACCTATTAAAAATTGTCCAATCTTAGCTGAAACCTGTCTAGCACTCATAGCAGAAGTTCCATAATGGAAGACAGATGGCAGATGATAGAGGTAAATAAAATCATTAAACAGTACTCTTTCACCATTTCAAGCTACACAATTATGCTACTTATGTGCTTTCAGTAATCACTCATTAGCTGTGAATCTGGTAAGTATTTTAAGAGTGTGGTGTGATTATTACCCTTAAGATGGAGATGAACAATTATTATTCAAACATTCATCTTATGAATTCTCCTCCCCAACTAAGGGATACAAGCAAAATGTTTTTAATATAATTTAAAAGGAAAATATAATTAGTAAATGTAGGAATTTGAAAAATTTCCACTCCAATAAGCAAACATTTTGAGAGAAACTATAGGTCGGAGAAGAGCAAAGCTCTTTTGCTCTTTAAATTTAGGTTTGATTCTTGTAGCTTTCAAGTTGCTGAACCTTATGTATAATAAAATCATTATTTTCAAGGTTATGGTATTGAAGAATAATTTTAGGAAACAGTGTTGTCTGAGAAGAAGATGTGGTCATATTCCGGTTTTCCATTCAGAATATTGGCATTTAAATTACAGCAAGTGGCATGGAATTTAATTTTGTCAACACAGAATGATATAAAATAACCATAGAAACAAACCTCTAGGCATGATTATGGGAGGTTATCTAGATTATGTCAACTGATATGGAAAGATGCAGCCTAGATGTGAGTTGTATCACTTCTTCTACGTAAAAGCTTGGATGAGCCTAAGTATACATCTCCCTTCAATTGTTCTTTTTTTTTTTTTTTTTTTTTTTTTTTTTTTTTNCCGGCCCTGCTCCCCTACCCACCCACTCCCACCCCTTGGCCCCTGCGTTCCCCTGTATTGGGGCACATAAAGTCTGCATAACCAAGGGGCCTCTCTTCCCACTGATGGCCAACTAGGCCATCCTCTTCTATATATGCAGCTAGAGACGTGAGCCCAGGGGGTACTAGTTAGTTCATGGTTATTCTTCCACCTATAGGGTCCTTCAATTGTTCTTTACAGATGCAATATAACCAGCTCTCCTTTACAACCACCTACCACCATGACTCTTCTACCATGATTGTTTGCACCCTCAAACTCTAAGCCAAAGAGAAGTTTTCCTTCACACATTTGACCACAGCACTGAGAAAAGTATGCAATACAGAACGGACTTAGAGGGTGTATAGACCTTTAAATATTCTTTGGAGGAAGATATGTTGAAGACTCTGAAACTTCAGCCTAAAACACAGGGAGAGTTATAAGCACTGATTAGTGCACTTTCCTGGTTGGAATTTGGGAGGTCAAAAAGCATATAGATATGGGGTCTATGCAGGCTAATGTGGTGAGTCTTCAGAAGGAATGTGTACTTTATGGGGAACAGCAATAAATGTCATTCGGAGTAAGGTCTGGCAAAGAACCTGTCTGCATTCTGCCTATGTCCTGACAACTTTCGTAAAGTTGAATTAAAAATATAATAGGTTAGTTTGTTTGGCAGAAAATATTTCAAGGAAGGATTGCATTCAGGGGTATTGCTAAGTATTTGTCTCTGCTCTGAACTAGATCCACAATGAACAAAAGCAAAGGGGAAATCGTGAAATATGATAAATATTAATTTCAGTGAGGAAAGTTGTAGGAATAAATTTAAAGTTGTGAAAGAGGAGAGTAGAAACAAGAGAGTATCTGTAATTGTTATGTGACTAATATCAGTATAAGAGAAACCCAATGATTTGCATTAGGTCAAGAAGATATGGTCTGAGGACAAGAGTCTGCACATATATGGTCCCATGGTGTGAAAACTCAAATCCACTGGAAAGAAGAGATTGTAACCTGAAAATGTCTGTACCTGGATTTCCTGTTCAAAAACAGGCATCTCAGAGAGCGTTTTCTTTTTCTTTCTTTCTTTTTTTTTTATTAGAGAGTTTCTTCATTTACATTTCAAGTGTTATCCAAAAGTCCCCTGTATCCTCCCCCCGCCCTGCTCCCCTACCCTCCCTCTCCCGCTACTTGGCCCTGGCATTCCTCTGTACTGGGGCCTATAAACATTGCTAGACCAAGGGCCTTTCTTCCCAAATAATAGGATCAGCACATAAAGGTAGGAGAACTGCTTCAAGGGGTGGAGTCTCCATTTGGAGCAGGCAGGAGAACTGGCAGTATTGTACATGTGGTACTGGTTGTTTAGGTATAAGAATGCAGGATAAAGTGTTACAGAATCTTATACTGTTTCCAGAAAGCAATTCAGGCCTGCAAGAGTGTGTCATGCTAAACATCCTTGAAAGGAGGTCCTGAGAGAGCAGTCTATGAAGTTGGGAAGGTGAAGAGAAGAAACCTGAGCTGCAATCTTGACTCCCCTAATTTTGGAGATGCTGGAATCCCAGCACTTCCATGTAGAAGAGTTACAAGCATGGGATGAAAGGGACATCGGCAGTGTCAGAGCGTGTGTGCAGGTGCAGCAGGTGGCAGAGCTTGAGATATAGTGTTTCTCAGACGCTTTGGAGTCTAGGTGATTGCGTTATGAATACCACGTATCCCACATAGATCTAAAGCCTTTCTTTGCACCTTTCATTTTTTTCAATATGTGCCCATTTCTTTCTAAATTCCGGTGCCTTTGTATTTGGAAATATATTATCATTTTAAATGTTATTTATTATTTAATGGACCTCCCAATTATAAGATTGTCTGAATTTCTCAGCAGTGACTCTGTCCTTAAATTTATTTGTGAACAGTGTTGAAAGTGTTAAAGAGTAAGGGTACTTCTGAAGTTAGGTTGAATGCATTTTGTGTTTCAAGATGGCCGGGAGCCAATGGGAACAAAGAGTAGAGGGTTATGATTGAAAACCCATATATTTGAACGGTGAGTTGACAAGGGATAGATTTGTGATGGTTAATATTGATTGACAACTTCTAAGAATTGAGACTCACCAAGGAAACAAAACTTTGGAGTTGTCTTTGTAAGATTATATAGGTTAGATTAATTGAGGGCAAAAGTCATACCTTAAATATGTGCCCACTAGGTGTGTCACAGAATTCACAAAAAGAAGTAAATTACCTGAGAAGGAGAACTGATTTCTGTTCCATGATTTTGCTTGCAGTATGATCAGCTGCTGGTTCAAGTTCCTGCTGTTATGAGTTTTCCATCACAATGGAATATATCCACAAATTATGAGTCCAAATAAATGAGCTCTCTATTCATTGCCTTTGATAGGTATTTAATCATAGCAAAAGTTATAATTATGAGAAATGTTTGCATAAAGAGAGATATATTAAGAAAAGAGTACAGGCTTATAGGCTACGTAGGGATAATTGGAGTCTAGATTCTAATATGCATTGAAATCAATGATTTTCTCAAAGTACAGTCTCTGGGCTAGTGAAAACAGAAGCCTGTTCCATGGAAGGACTTGTTGGAAATACAAATGTTATAAATGGGACCTGCATTTTACCATTCTAAAATTTTGAAAGTGGAGTTTAGAATTATTAAGGATGCTTATGAACAACTGGGTTTGAAAACTCTTTGTTGAGAAATGCTTTTACATATACTGTCAGTAGTGGAAAATAATTAATTGTGTCTTATCAGAGCTATCTGCAGTAACATCTACTTTAGATGTAAACCTTGTCCAGGAAGCTAAAGTCTAAAAGCCCTGACAGATTTTGATGTAGTATTCCTGTGGCAATGACTGGGAATGTTCACATCCTCACTATTTGTCCTAAATTCATCAGAGTAGGGCCTAACTCCTACACTTGCTTCTAAGATTCAGATACAACTTTCTCATGGGATGCCAAGGATGATTTAACAACACAGTGCAATATGGAATGATAGCAGTGGTTCTGCCTTTCCTGTGAGGTTTATTTTCTGATAGTTCTTCTTTGTCCTCTTTGTTCAGACCAAAAATCAAATATGGCCAGATAAATTTAACCTTCTTAATGCATATGCCTGACTAATTAACATTATTCCACTGAACAAGATGCCCAGTCATTATAAACAATGGTGATTTATATCACTGATGAATAGAAGAGAAAATGTTTAGAAAAATCCTAAGCCAAATGTTGTAATGCTTCAGATTCGTTATATAAACATCTCATGACCAGTATTTGAGAGTTCAGTTGTTAAAGTCCCTAGGTGACTATAGTATACATCCAAGGGTAAGAACTATCACTCCAAAAGAAAGAATACACATAGAATAATAAAAACTTACTGAGGCAGATGTGTTAGAACATAAAACCATTAAAAAATGAGCCAAAAATTGTAATAGAAACTATGAGTTATAATACTTACATAAAAAAGATAATTTTATTAAATTATTTTTGTAATTTTATGTAATTCCTAAATGACTTTACATTTATAAAAAATAAAACAGTAAAAACTGTAATTTTAAGAAAAAATAGAGAACAAATGCTCCAGAGAATGCTCCCTTCACTTAAAAACTAGACCTGATAAATATATTAAATTCATCAGAAAGGGACCAAAATAAAAAAACATCAAAAGAATTTCAAGAGACATTGTTTAGACAGACAGGAGGACCACTAGATGACCACTTCTGGGCATATACCCAAAAAGATGCTCCAAAATATAACAAGGACACATGCTCTAATATATGCATAGCAGCCTTATTTATAATAGAATCTGGAAAGAACCCAGATGTCCTTCAACAGAGAAATGGATACAGAATATGTGGTACATTTACACAATGGAGTATTACTCAGCTACTAAAAATAATGAATTTATGAAAATCTTAGGCAAATGGATAGAATTAGAAAATACCCTGAGTGAGGTAACCAAATCACCAAAGAAAAAACATGGTATGTACTCAGTGATAAGTGGATATTAGTCCCAAAGTGAGGAATACCCAAGATACAATTCACAGACCACATGAAGCTCAAGAAGAAGAAAGACCAAAGTGTAGAGATGCTTCAGTCCTTCTTAGAAGAGGAGACAAAATATTCAGGGAGGAAATATAAAGTGTGGAGCAGAGACAGAAGGAAAGGCCATCCAGAGACTGCCCCACCTGGGGATCCATCCTAAACAGAGACACCAAACCCAGACACTATTGTAGATGCCAAGAAGTTTAGGAGAATGCCAGGATGGGGAAGCAGGAGTCGGTGGGTCTGTGGGAAACACCCTCAAAGAAGCAGGGTGTAGGGATGGGATAGGGGTTTTTTGGAGGGGAAACTGGAAAAGTGTATAACATTTGAAATGTAAATATAGGAAATATCCAATAAAAAGACAGACAGACAGACAGACAGACAGACAGAGAAAGAGAAAGAAGAATACATGAAGGAAAGATGAGGAGGATAAAATGGATTGTCATTGCTAACTGGATCTTTGTCTACATTTAGTTAAAACATCACAGTAAGTAGGTTAGTTTCTGAGATATATAACTGTTTTACTTTGTTCCATAAAATTTTCTGCATTTACTATTTAGCTGTCTTTGTGGCAATTCATGAGTATGCGTGTACACATATGCCACAGTGCATGTATGTAAGTTAGAGTACAACTGTTGGGAACTGTTTTTTTCTCCTGCCATATGGGTCCCCAGGCATTCAGCTCAGGTCATTAGACTGGACAGCAAACACCTTTCCCTAGTGATTCATGATCCCAGGCCCAGAAGGAATATATTTTTGCTATTTGAAAGGATTCAATACTTTTCAAAGCTCAGTGGAAAAAAAAAAAAAAAAAAAAAAAAAAAAAAAAAAACCTAAGATCTTAGAGAATATCTGAAGGATATCTTGTCCTTTCCCTCTGAGATATCAACAGAAAACATTTCATTGCCATAGATAATTTTAAAAATCCATTTATGTCTCAATCAGATCACATTGCATCCCATATGGCCCTGATACACAAATGCTCATATTTGGTTTGATGCTTGTCAGCATTTTAAAGAGATAGTGAATAAACAGATTAATGGAATTTGCTCAGTGTTTAAAGATATATTTCAGGGTATAACCTGTCACTTATGGAAGATATTCTTTCCCTGCAATGAAAAAAAAAAGTTGTTTTTTTTTTTTTCCCTTTCCTTTTATCAGTGTTAGGAAATAATTTTTATTTGTTTCATAAGCTAGGGGTATGTGTGCATGTACACATAGACTAAGATATAATTTTATAAACAGAATATAAATACTGAAAGTTTACAATCCCTTACACATTTATGTCTCTTAGAATTTATGGCCTAATTTGTGATTAACTTTTATATGCAATGGCCTGTACCAACAATTTATGAAAACTTTGGCCTAAAATCATGTTGTGTCTGCTTTACATCACTCTTTTCTTCATACTTCTCCTATGTTTTAAACTTATTTACTTGTTTTGGTTGTATGTTGACATAAAATAAATTCAGGTGACATTTTGTACATAATTTAAATAAAATATTAGAATACAAAATACTAATAATAGTTATTTATGAAGTTAGAGTAGCTTTATTATGGTATTATAATATACAGTATGTATGAAAATTAAAACAAGATAAATAAAAGGTGCTTATGATATTTAAATATTTTAAAGGCACAAACAATTATATTATATCTTTAAAAAATTAAGCAACTAAATCAAATTTAAATATTTTAAAAAGAATAAAGTCTAAGCCGGGCATGGTGGCGCTCGCCTTTAATACCAGCACTTGGGAGGCAGAGGTAGGCAGATTTCTGAGTTCGAGGCCAGCCTGGTTTACAAAGTGAGTTCTAGGACAGCCAGGGCTATACAGATAAACCCTGTCTCGAAAAACTGAAAAAAAAAAAGAATAAAATCTAAACTGAGGGAAACATTTTAAATAAGTTTAAAAAGAAGAATATTTGATAATATATAAAATAAAACAACAAACCAGCCAGTTAAAAGTTAACAAATGAATAGAATATAGAGGGTGAATTAGTATGAGAAAATGTGTACAAAAGATACCACTCCAACATCTTGGGATAGAATGTCATTAATTCTTAATTATATGAAAATATTTTCAACAATAACCTTGTGAAGAGATGGATACATAGAATGACAAATTGACTCTTTTTTTGTAATTAATGGTAATATAAAATGCCTGGTTATTAATATCACCAGAGACTGGCAGATACTAACACATTGTTGATAGATAGGGTTTATAAGAGATTAAAAATATAGGGTTATAACTTTACGAATATCAAGTCATCCAGTATCTACTGTAATTGGGTCTAATGTTAACTACCAAAATGAGAGGTGCACAAGACTGAATCTCAAAATCCATCCCAATATCTTACTCTAGGGTTATTCTCTTACATGTGGTGGTGTCATAAACATAAATCATAGACTTAAACATGGTGGCAAGAGTTGCTCCAAAGATAATTTTTATTATGACTTCTATATGAGAACTCATCGCAAACTCTGATGTATTCATGGCTTGGTCCCAGCTTCTGGCAATATTTTGGGAGATTTCAGAAGCCATAGAAATTGGAACTCAGCCAAAGACATAGGCTATTGGGATATGGAGAGGTACACATTGGTCTTTCTCTTCTTATGCTCCCTGTATACCATGGAATAAGACTTGTCATCCTAACACCCCCATCACCACAAGGCTCTGCCCAATCACAGGCCTTAAAGCAGTGGATCCAAGGGCCATGGACTTACATCTCTAAAACTAAGATCAAAATAACATGTTTCTGCTTTTAAGTTGTTTCATCTGTGTCTTTCCATAGCAATGAAAAATCTGACTAATACACTTGTTTCATAGAGAGTGAAATATCATGACATTCTCAAAAGGAAGGAAAAGAAACCGTTTTTATGTGGAAAGCTGCAAATATGTGTTATCCAATATGCTTAAGAATAATGTCTACATAGAACACTCAGCCCTAAATAGGATGTCTCCATGAAATCTCTCCCCTCACAGCTCAATGAACCATTTAGAAACAAAGCCAAAAGAGTGTAAGAGCCACAAGGGATGGAGAATATAAAAAACGAAGACCCTCTAAATCAGCATGATAAAAGTTCTTATGACCTTTGACTGAATTTAAATATAGTTCTTTTAGGAAGATTTTATAATCCAGTCCAATTTAAACCCGTGGAAGGATTTTAAATGGAATTTTCCCCTTTCCTCATAGAGACTAAAGGAGCATGCACAGGGCCTACATGGCTCTGCACCAAGCATGTATATATGCATGCAATATATATGTTTGTTGGTTAGTTTTTTGGGGAATTTTCATATGGTTATATATTAGTGTGTTTTTGGTTGCTTGGTTAGTTTGTATCTGTGGGGTGTGTGTGTGTGTGTGTGTGTGTGTGTGTGTGTGTGTGTGTGGTTTCATTTTATTTACTTGTTTTGTATGACTTTGTGGTTGTATTGGGTTTTGCTTTGTTTTTATTTTGAGAAACATCATAAATTTGGATGAGCAGGAAGGGGAAGAGTATCTGGAAGGACTTGGAGAAGGGGAAATGTGATCAAGAAGAGTAATTTCTCTATAACTTTGTATCATGTCTCCTTGGTTCTATCCTGGTGAAGAGCTGTGGTAGCAGAAGGGATTAAATGTTCTGGCTCAGTTTATTCCAACTTAAAACATGCTAGATTCATTAGAGAAGAGGGAACCTGAATTGAAAAAAGGCCTTCATTAGATTGAACTATCTATAGCATGTTTGAAAGTTGCTTTCTTCATTAGCTATTGATGTGGGAGAAGCTATACTTTTGTGGGCAGAACAACCTTTGGGCTGGCAGCCCTGGGTTCTAAAAGAAAGCAGTTAGAGCAACCCCAGTAGGTAGCACTCATCCAGTAAATCAGCTCCTGCTGTCAGGTTCCTGCATAATTTGAGTTCCTGTCTTGACTTTCTTTGATGATGAACAGTGCTATGGAAGTGGAAGCCAAATGCTTTCTTTCCCCCCAACTTGCTCTTGTAGTGGTGTTTTATAGTTGCAATAGTAATCCTAACTAGAACATTGCAAAAAATAAAAATAATAATCATAAACCAACCATACAAAAAACACATTGTGGTGGGACTTGTGGTTCTAGCTGCATATGTAGTAGAGGATGGCCTAGTCGGTCATCATTGGGAGGAGAGGCCCTAGGCCTGTGAAAGTTCTATGCCCCAGTATAGGGGAATGCCAGTGCCAGGAATGGGAGTGGCTGCCAGAGCAGGGGAAGGGGGAGGGGATAGGTGTTTTTCAGAGGGCAAACTAGGAAAGTGGATAACATTTAAAATGTAAATAAAGAAAAATTTAATTAAAAACAGAATTAAAAATCATCACATGTGAATACAATTACTGTACGGTGATAGATAGAAAATGCTATCTTAACAGCTCCTTAAAAAGGGTAAGTGGTTGGATGGAAATGAGAGAAAAGGGAGAGAGGTTTCTTTTTCACTTAATATATTTTCCATCTTCAGATTATAACTCTTTGATATATGTCATCCCCATTCCCCCCTTTCTTCCACATTTCAAAAATATTGCTTATAGGAAAGAGATCAAATTACAACATTTTTAACTATACTATAAAATTAAAATCACCAGATGCCTATACAAAAGAGAAATCATTTATCAAAGGGTAATTAAATAAGAACTATGTGGAGAGGGTCTGAATATATACATATAGCATAATGCATATGCAAATGTAGGCATATAATACTTTTATATTTAAATGAATGCAAATTTGTCCTTATATATTTAATATAAATTTAGAATAATATAGAATATTTTGCATGCAGAAAAGTGTGTGTGTGTGTGTGTGTGAGAGAGAGAGAGAGAGAGAGAGAGAGAGAGAGAACAAAAACCATCTTGGAGATTTTTAATTGCTAGCTGAATTCAAAACCACTAGGATAGAGCATTCAGAGAATTCTCATGGAGAACACAGAACTCTAATTTGAAAGCTAAGTCAGCCCTATCAAGATGAATATCACTGGACTGAAGTTTAAAGTGCACTTACTCATTTTAGCAATGAGCTAAATAATAACAGAGTGATAGGTAGACAAAGCAGAGATATAAGTGTTATAGGTGGCTGATTATTCTGAGTGAAAAAAATCCACATTTATTATATTTATTGCAATCATTATTTCAGGGTATGTGACATGATAGGTGACATGGTAATTAAAATAAATACCCCATTAGTCATTAAAAATTATAGCTGGTAAATTTCCTTGCATATATGACACACTTCAGAGAATGACTAACTGTATACAGCCATTAAGATGCTTTGTGCAAAACACTACAGACTCTGGCCACTGTCAAGCTAACAAAAGCTCATTGATTTTGTTTTCAGACAGGAAAAGATGACACTGTCTTGGGCAAGGCTACATTTTTCAGCGCACAATCAAACCAAAGGTGATATAAGGGTCCCGAGCTTATTCTTAAGGCTGCAGATGTACACCAAGTATCTGACATGTCACATCAATGAATATTTTGACTGAATTTTAATATAGTTCCTTTAGGAAGATGTTGTAAGCCAGTCCAATTCAAGCCTGTGGATGGATTTTAAATGGAATTCTTTCCCCTTCCTATCCGCCGGTACATGTGTGAAGAATTTTTCAATTCGTATTTTTAAAGGGTTTCTGAGATTTGCCTATAGCTAGGCCCTAGAACACTCAGGAGAAATTGTGGAGCTAAAAATCCAATGAAATTCTTTACTATGATTCCCATTTATGGCTAAGAGTGGTATCTAAATCATGAGTGGGGTAACTAATTTATGCCTGAGTGATAAAACATCCAATCTGAAAGTCAAGTCATTTAACTTTATTCTAGAAAGAGGAGTATTTCAAATGCTTAGAATAGTACATTGATATATTATGGTCATACCCAGTCTTTCAAAGTATTCTTTGTGACAGTTGCAGGCAAAATGGTTGTCACATGGGAGAATGAAGTAGAATAGAAAGCTTTTTAATGTAGTTCTTACTGGGTCAGGAGTGAGGGACTCATCTGGAGCAAAGAAGAGATGTCCACAAAAGGTCAAAGCCATTTCTATGCACCTTGAAGTACAGGAGGTCAAAGTGAAGAGACATATACTTCAAGGACACTCTGAAATTCATATTAGTGCCATAGAACACTGAGGCCGACTACTGAAGGATAGTCCCAGGGGCAATGTTGGAGACAGAAAGTGTAATGCACTCGCTAAGATTACTTTCGCTTGGAAAAAAAAAAATGAAGACAAGAATTTCCATCTTCCATCGATTCTGACTCACACACAGTGGCTGGTGGATTGGCGTTCACAAATATTTGTTGTAGAGATGGCTAGATGTGGGCATCTGTCTGTAGTGCATGAGTCATGCCCTAAAACGACTCCCCAAATTAACTAGTGGTACAGAGATTAGATTTCTCTGTGGACTCTCCCTGGATAAGCAATCAGAAAGGGTTCAGATTATAGCCTCCTCATAGAAATATGTGGTGCTTTTAAATTTCTTCTGATATAATTATTTATCAATTTTTATAATTCCCTAGATTCCCTCAATCCTATCAATCCTTTTAAAAGTAAAAGCAGGGTTGTAGTGTGTAGCACAGGCTATTTTGGAACCAGCTATCATTTTTGCCTCAGCCTCTTGAATGCTGCTGGAATTAGGAAGTAGCCTGACCTAGTTCAACTTTAAAAATATTGTTTACTTAGTATTTTTATTTTGTAGGATGTGTTTGTTTCAAATATGTAGTCTTCTTTTTCCTTCAAGAACCCAAAGCACCTTGGTGCAACTTGCAAGCTTGGAGCTGGTGGTCTGTACTGCCTACTCATAGGTAACCCTAGTAGCTATGCCTCCTTGATTCACAATAGCTAAGAAATGGAAACAATCTAAATATTCTTCAACTGACCAATCAATAATGAAAATGTGTCATATGCAAAGTCTGCAAAATAATTCAACTGTAAAGAGAATCATAGTTGTGAAATTTACAAGTAGATGGATACAACTGTAAATAATTATAATGAGTGATGTGTGTCATATGTTCTCTAATCTGTGGCTCTTAGCTTCAAACCTTCTTCAGATGTTGAATGTATAACATGGTGCAAGCAAGCACAGAAGCCATTAATGTAAAACCCGGGAGCATTAGGAAAAGAGCAATAGAGAGGGAATAGAAGAACAAAAATAATTTCAGGGGATGTGGGGGGGAAAAAAGACATTGTCAAATGGAAGGCAGAAGGGAGATCAAAACAGAAAGCAAGATAATGAGAATAGTAAAATTTCAATAAGGATGTTCAAACAAGTCATAAGAAATCATATTAACTATTCACCTAAATTTGTACTTAATATCTGTCTGTCTGTCTGTCTGCCTGCCTGTCTGTCTTTTAGATGAAGATTTTCCACCTTGGCTGACAATACTTTCCCCAAAGCCATAGGCGAATCATAAAACCCATAACATCAGGCATGAGAATCCACTTTATGATTTGTTTGTTATGGGAGTCCGTGAAATTTCTGAAATAGTATAGACTAGTACCTAGTCCCTAGGTGGTCTGCCAGAGGTCGAAGCAAAGTCTTCGTTGCTGAAAATCTATTTTCTAAGTAACAGTTTAAGTCTAAGGATCGGGACAAAGAATTGTAGAGTTTTTCCAAACACAGAGTAAAACATTTATTGTAAAGTGCCAACCTCTTTCAAAGGAAGTAAGGAAAGTCAGAGACTGGAAGTGCTTTTCCCAGTATCTCTCCAAGGAGATACTTATTCAGAGCGTTTACTACAAGACCAGATATTATGGGTTGATTGCATTCACAAAAGATTAAAACAAAAGGTTATGAAATAAAATCCATAGTCCTGTGTCAAAAGGAATGGCATGTAAATACAAAGGCATGCTGGCTTTTCTTCTTGTTGTCTTGTATTCTTCTCAATTCTACATCACTTTCAAAAATGTCTTTCATGAATACCCATGTGATGCTAAATTCTGTAATTTTGTGAAATAGTTATTCTCTAGTTTTCAATGTCATATTTTAATCACTGGAACAGTTGTATTAATAAAAGTGAAATAATAGAAAAATATTTTTTTCTGGATGAAAAATAAAAAAAAATATTCCTTTTTTCTTTCCTGGTGAATTCATTTAGGAATGGGAGAGCATGGGAACCACTGCCACTAGATGTCACTATTATCAGACCATTTCCTGAGCTACACATTGTTTTTCTCACATTCCCAGACTTCCTGGACTTTGCAAGAAATTCTTTCTGGCCGTATTAATTCCACCTAATCTCTTGTTTGCTTGTTTAGTTGAAGGTTACTAGCTTCTAAATTTACATCCTTTCGTGTGTCCCTTTACAAATGGGCAAAACAATTTTCAGTGCAGAAAATCACATCCCAGGGATTTAAAATTTGTTATCATTTTATTAATTAGGTGATGGTGTCTTGCCGTGTTAGTCAGTTTATTATTTCTTAAGAAAGATCTTGTACTGAGTTTGTGTCTCATTAGAGAACTGCAGGGCCAGACAGATTAATGCACATATGCTAAACATTAATTAGAGAGTCAGATTTTCACACAATAGATAATTTGATTGTGACAATGGAGACAGCAATTAATTGAGTCCCCTTTAGAGAGCATCCAAGGGGCCTGAGTTGAGGAGAGAGCCAGCTATGATTTGCTGGAGTCAGACGCAAAGGGACACTAGAATTATAGGATTACCGAGTTAGAAAGACTTCAGAGGTTTTCTAGTTGGGTTAGGTTTCTTATCCATGCCCCGATTTGAAGCAGAAATTTCATTGAAACCCCCAAATACTGGTCTATAACAATATGTAATTTGTGGCTCAGTGGATGTTTTAGCAATTATATTGCAATTATATTTCCTTGTACAAATTTGCTAAATGTGTTTTGGCCAATAAAGGGCTATGCTACTAAACTATACAGCACATAATCCATACCACAGTTTTAAAAATTATATCTCTTTAAGTCAATGTGCAAAAGCCAGGGCTTAATTAAAAATATCAGCAATCAACTGCTAAAATGCCCTTAATAATAGAGTAGTAGATTCTGAATAACAGGAGAGACTGAGTAGTCAAACTTCCTTGTTAGCTGACATTTAAAAATTCACATTTAAAAAATGACATTTAGCAGATGAGATGACGATGCAAATGAAATCTATATTTAGGGAGGGGTGAAAAACAGAATCTAATTTGTAGTGATAATATATTCTCTTCTACCTCTGGAATTCAGCTTAGGTTTGCCTGGTCCTTTATAAATATTTCTCATTCTCACATTCTCCTCTTTCCCCAATACCCAGTCTCCCCCCTATCTATTCTTTCCCTCCCTATTTCATTTTTTTCCTTTTTGTTCCAACAAAATATTTTTATTGTTGCTTTGAGGATTTCGAATTATACACTATTATCACATATGTCTCCCGGACTTCCTCATACTCTTTTCAGAAAAAAAAAAAAAAATTCCAGTTTGTGTTATTTATATATTCATTGGGGTGTGGTCAAAGCCAGTGACCTATTCCCTAAATAGAGCTGAGCCCTTTCTGTCCTACATCCTTGCCCATTATCTATATCTACTGAGGAAGGTGACATCCCAGAATTCTATCACAGTTTTTAAGAGATCTCTCTGATGACTTTCTGTCTAGACTTTCACAATTTATTTTTTGGAAGGGGATGAGGTGAAAGTAGGGGTTGTCATAGAAGTAAGTCTTCCATGTCCTTGTTCCTCAACCATGCCACCTTATTTTCTTCTTCTCTTTTTCAATCGAGAATTCAATGACATAGAAATATTTTTAATCTTCCTACATCAAGGACCAGCTACCAGATAAACCACTGTTGATATGTAGGCTCCTGAAAATGTTCTCAAAGCAGATTCCCATATACTGTCAAAGCCCCAAGTCAGAGCTATTTTGATGGGTCTCTTTTCTTATACAACCAGGAGAGATTGTCAATTCCTGTTTTAAACTACTGGATTTTTTTTTTTTTTTTTTTTTTTTTTTTTTTTTTTTTTTTTTTTTTTTTTTTTTGGCGTGATTTGATATTCAACAGTAAAAGACTCAGTCGGCTATTTATATTTAAACCAAAGACAGAAATGGTAAACTTGGGGGGTGGAGAGAAGGAGGAAAAGGAATAGAGGGAGAGGGGGGAAAGAGAGAGAGAGAGAGAGAGAGAGAGAGAGAGAGAGAGAGAGAGGCAGAGAGACACAGAGACAGACACAGAGAGAGAAAGAAAGAGAGAGAGGGAGAGAAAATTCTACAAACTTTACAGATCTGGAACCTGAAAATAGTCTTTATTTTCAGTCTTATAGTTATATTTAGTTACTCTTTCTTAGCATTTCAGACATTTCCACTGTACTAAGTATGGTCCTAGACTTATATTTTATGTCTCATTTGTCATTGTTATCCAGTTTACTATCTTCTATTCTCACTTTTACGAGGTTGGGTTCCTTTGCCTTTATTTGCATTCTAAAGTATATGTAAAAGACTCAGTGCTCAGTGTTTGAGTATATATGCCTTGTTGAACATATTCTATAAGTAATCATGATGCATGTGAAGGAGATTAACCTTCAAAAATATTTTAATTTGCTAAAGTATGAACATTAGCATCGAGCCTTTACCTGCTCTTCAGTGGCTAGGGTTCTGAGAGATGAACATGTGTCAGAATTATCCAGAAGTCTTCTTGACTTAAGGCCTGAGTTTGGCCTAATTATCCTCCTGTTAAGGTCCAGCAAATTGAGTAGCTGCAATATTCAAAGATATTTAAATTTCCTGTATCATTTAAACACTGTCAATCCCATTTTCTTAGCCAGCTGCTTCCACAAAGACACACAAAGCAAGGGAAGACATGTTGCTTATATCAATTCAAGGCAAAGAATTATCAAGGAAAGTAGAAATATAATTTGTTACTCAAGATGTAGATTTCCTTCTGCCTGACATACATTTCTTCCTACCACATCCTATTAGTGCCTCTTTGCCATGACACTTTATATGGGAGATTTACTCTTTCAATAACCAGGACCATTTAAAATTTCTGAACCTGAGCCAGATAGTGATGTTACTACATTTATTTTCAAGATAGACTGTCTCTAACTATGAAACAGTTTGGACAACTACTACAGGCTGGTGATGATTGACAAGTTATTTGGATCTGTTGCATCTGTTTGTATATTGAACTTCCCTGCTCAAGTTGTATCCTATATACTCATTTTCTCAATGTCTTCCAATAGGTCTCCAGTACAATCTATCTACCCTCTTCAACTACAAACAACCTATTTATTAGAAAATCCTTCATTTGCTGCACTTGATAGCCAATTCCTCCAGACCTTGCTTATTTCTGTTCTGCTTAAGTGAACTTTGGATTTTGTTATCTGACTTATGTTATATACCCTTTTCCTCATAGTTTGAAACATGTCATCCTGCAGCCACGATCATTGAGACAGCAAGTAAGAAACTCATAACAGATTCAGGGAGTCCCAAAGTTGACCAGATTCACCAAGCTCTTTAGTTCTGAAGAGTATATAAGCAATAACTACTAATAGGAGTGATTCCTAGACTTGCTAAGTCTCCTAGAAAAAGGACAGACCAGTGTAACTGCTTAGAAGAAACAATGAGCAGCTGAGTTGCTTTGGAAGAGCCCCAGACAAACGGAGTCACCTGGAAGAACACTCATCAACCTGGTAAGCTGTAGACTGCACAGTGCTCCAGGTGCCCAGTTTTGGTTGCCTAGGGTGGGTTTTGGTGACACACCTTTCTTGCATTTCTTTTCCTGTCCACATTCACACCCACATTCATATAAATAACTCCAATAAAACTCACTGGTCCTCTGTGTCAGACTTCGGTAATATCTGTATTTGGTCTCTTGTCTGGGGTGTGTAGATATATGCATATTGTGTCTCCCAAAGAAAATTGCCACATACATCTAGGGTCCTTTGAATGGTCAGACCATTAAGCTCAGTTGTCACATTTAAATCCTTCCCTACTGCAGAGCTTAGCTCTACCTTTGTATTTATGTAAGTAGTCCTTCTATAGTAGAGATTTTGTCACTTGTGTCTGATGCTATAGACTGACATGCTATTAGCTCTTTGTGAGGTGCTGGTACCAAAAAATCAGTGCTAAAATGAACACATGAAGGAAGGACTAGAGTCTTTCTCATTCGCTAATGTCTCTACTGTCTACATTGAATTTGCCTTTTGACCAATGCCTTTTGTATGACCCAACCTGTTAATCTCTTGGTTTCATTTTATCATTGAAAAGCATAAATGACCATTTGTTGATATTTTCATATTTGACCTTGATGGAAATTATTTAAACCCCTAATGTTAACATCCCTCAGGATGCCACAGTTAAGTTCACCGGCTGCTTCTTTGGGAAATCCATGAATCTCCAAGTGCCACTAATCAGGATCTATATTCTGACTCTTTCCCAAATCTACGTTGTATTATTCATCACTCTTCATCTTTCCTGTGTCCTGATAATATTTTAATTCCTCTCAACTTCTCATTGTAATTGCATGGCTTTTAGCATTGACCAAGTCTTACTGGTGTTTTCCTACCTGGAAACCGCAAAAGAAATCAGTATTCGTAGATGTTTTCTCCTTTTGTTGGAAATAAGTGGATGATAATCCAGCATGATTGAGGATACATTTAAAAGGGGTCGGGGGAGAGAGAGTGTCAAAAAGTCCAAACACTTTTAAAACAAGCAAGGATTAGTTATCAGTATCCTTCTAGCCTAGACCTTTTTTCTTCCACTGTCTCTCTTACTGGGCATGAGTGAGAAAGAAAGAAAGAAAGAAAGAAAGAAAGAAAGAAAGAAAGAAAGAAAGAAAGAAAGAAAGAGTCTTGAGCAAGCGTTAATAGTTCATATGAGTTGCATTCAAGTAAGAACTGGAGCTTGCTGAATTTTGGTTTGCTGAGGAAGGAGACATATTTTCTGACTAACACACTTTTCCAGTAAACCCTTATTCAAAGCAGGAATAGATCTGGTCTTTGCAAACTGGACACCTATATGTAGATCTCACTCTAACTTTACACATTTCAGAACTACCACACATTGACAACATGGGTGCCATCATATATTTAAGCATTTGTAGCTAGAAAAATAATCACATTCAAGGTCAAGGTGAATTGTAAAAAGACTCATGTGAAGATGTTAAATTGGTGCTTCCCCAATGTTTGCTAAAAATAATGCTGTTCTGAAACACAAGTATTTGGGTCACTGGTTATAGGAGGAGATAGGGGATTTTTCAGAGGGGAAACTAGGAAAGAGGATAACATTTGAAATGTAAATAAAGAAAATATCTTCCTCATTCCAGCTGAAATGGTCAACTTTTCCGTTTCCTTGGCATCATACAAGCATTGTAGTGAGATGAACTTGGAGTATATTTCTATTACAAAATTGACTCAACACATTTTAGCAATGGTAACATTATACAACAATATATAACATAGGTGTTATATGCTGACTAATGAAATTAGGAGAAAAGAGAACAGACTGGGCTGAAAGGAACATTATACAAAAATTAGAGACATGCAGTGTAGACTGAAATGACTTTCTTGGAATACCAGACAACTAGGCTGGAAGAGTCAGCTATAATAGATATTCAGGAACTCTCATTATACTTTCTTGGAAAGCAGGTGAGATAATACATGCACACCTCACATACCAGAAATTTTACATCCTTTGTCTGTTTTAGAAAAGCTGAAATAAATGCATAAAATGCAAATTCATTTTCTTTGGCATATTTTAAGTCACAAATTCTTCAAAATGGAAAAAAAAAATCTGACCTTTATATCTTTTCTTAGCCTCATTTGCCTGTACCATAATCATAACTGTGAATGTTTATATTAGCATTGTTAACTTAGGATAACATGCCACAAGCAGAAAAAAGAAAAATAAGCGAGTGTTTTTAACCTTGATTTTATCGTGTAGTCATGGTTACTTATTCAAGATTTTTTTTAATCTTATTTTTTTTTAAATGTAACCCACTGTATTTGGCCTTTCCTGGAGAATGTTTTATCTACAGGGTGGTTGAAGATAAAGAAAGCATGCTTATCATATTTTCAGGTGACCCCAGACTAGAAGGGTTAGTCAATATGACAGTTGACAGAGCCAAGATGCTATAAAGGCTCAACATGCAGGAATGACAGTTAAAGGCTAATGATGAATAAATCTGTATCTTATGGCTATTTTAAACAAACAGAGTTATGCATCGTAAGATTGGTGAATTCCTCTCAGAGATGCTTAGCTTACATTTGTGTTAGTTTGTTGTTAAAGATTTGGAATTTCACTTGACTGCACGACTTCACTTAAAGATTAGAAATTCAACAAATTTCCATGATGATATAGGTTCCCATTCTAGAAGTTGGTGGGAGAAAGTATAGGTAGCAGCAGTTTCGTTTATTTTGTTTTTTGTTTTTCTTTTTTCTCCAGCTTAATTTTCTCACTGTCCTTATTGAATTTGCTTGTTTGATTTGAAACAGGGTTTTATTGTGTAGCCACAGCTGACCTGGAACTCACAGAGATCTAGCTATTCTCTCTTTCGTGTGCTCAATTAAAGTGAGCATCGCCACACCTGACAGAGCCACACAGAACCTATTCCTCACAGATCAACACATTTGGAGTAACCCTCTTGTTAACCCTCCTGTCTATGCTGTTGCTTTCTGTAGCCTGTGGATCAAGTTCATCCTCAGTTCCTGCCCCCCGCCAGTTTGTCTCATTATCTCAAATATAGCTTGCTCACTCACAGACGAATACTCCATATAGGCTTATGGTTCTAGGTTTTTCTACTATAGAAAACATTATACTTTCTTTCTCATGACTTTAGCTTATCTGGAAGAATAGTTTACTATATTTCCCCTTGGAGGATACAATGTCAGTATGTTATACTGAGAACTTCAGAGGAGCTAGGAAGCTTATGAGGTGTGATATCATTCTTCCTGGAGTCTGGGGAGAAGTCAACTTGATTAGGGAGAATTGACAGAAATCAGATTTCAGTTTGTATTTCTGGAGCTGTTGGATCAAAGTGCACCTGAAATGCTTGCCATGTTCTGCACTTTATAGCTATGTGAGTCAATTAAGTATTTTATTTTTAGCCCAACTTGCATTTTTCGTCGCATGCATCTCTAGGGTCCTAGCTTACAGAGAGCGATCATGTGTGACTGATTTACTTATCAGGGGAAAGGACAGATAGGACTAAAAGAATTGCTAAATATTTCATTTAAAATGTACATCATAAGGGTAAAAAGAGGAATCCAGACCCAAAAGAAAAAAGATAAAAAGAGGAATCCCACAGTATACACTGTTTGTAGGTCACACATTTATGAGCTGTTTAAGTCAGGGAACCGGACTGAACAGCTGTAGACAGAATGATAAAAGTGAATTTTAATATTTATTCATTGCCATGGAAACACTAAGAAACAGTCAATTATTTGCTTAACTAATATTTATCTTCATATTTAAGATGGAATTAGTGGACTCATTCTCATCACTGTTATTGTGTGTTGTAGAACATACATACACTGGATTACAGAACTTTGATTAGAAATGAGCTAAAATTTCCTTCCAGTGCGGAGAATGGACAGATTCTTTTTATTGAGAAAACAACTAAAATTGCTGGATAAATTACCTTGAACTGTTCAAATGAATACATGACAGGGTTGATTTGTAAGAATGGAAGCTACGCTCAGGTGAGATGCTGAGAGTAAAGTAAGCAGGTATTTAGCTTCAAGGTGCTTACTAAACAAATAAACTGCAAAGTAAATTTTTATGATTAACTCAAGAGAGGAGCAATAAAATTCACAAGTAAAATCAGGCCTGAAGAAAACAAATAAATCTACTAGAAACAATGAGCCATAAATCTCAGATATTCAAAAATATTTATACCCTCAACTGAAATATGTACCATTAAATACAACTTTTCTAAAAATATCTCCAAATGAAGTTTTATGTATTTATTTATTTATTTATTTATTTGTTTGTTTGTTTCTTTATTTATTTATTATTCATTAATGTCTTTAAATCTAGCAACTCTGCCTCAAACTGTTTTCTTAGATATTTTCCAGGGTATATGTTTTACGTATTTGGACAAGCAATTTCATTTCTTTTCTAAAATTTGTGTGTGTGTGTGTGTGTGTGTGTGTGTGTGTGTGTTTGTGTGTGTGTGAATTTTATTTCACCAACTGATGTGTTTCCAAGACCTTGAGTAATATTGAGTAGCAATTTCATTTCTTTTCTAAAATTTGTTTTTTTTTTTTTTTTTTTTTTTTTTTTTTTTTTTTTTTTTTTTTTTTTTTTTTTTTTTTTTTTTTTTTTTTTTTTTTTTTTTTTTTTTTTTTGTGTGTGTGTGTGTGTGTGTGTGTTTGTGTGTGTGAATTTTATTTCACTAACTGATGTGTTTCCAAGACCTTGAGTAATATTGAGTAGTGTGTTACGGGTGGTGGCTATCATGTATTGATGGGTTCTTGATGCTGGGCATGGGATCACTATTTGTCCACACATTTGAAGAGTTGTTTATTACCTAGTACGATCATAAATATGGCACTGTAAAGAGGAATAAAACAGAGTTTTAAAAAAAGCCATTAGTGAGACAATGCTCAAAGAAGAGAGGATACTAACAGTGGAAAGGATATATGGGGATGCAGGAAAGTTAGGGCCACAGCAATCCATTAAACATGATCAAGTAATTAATTACATTAAAATATTGCAAATATAAGTGATTTCATCAATACATATACTTCATGTAATAAGTAGATTAAAGGTAAAATAATAAGCAGTAAAAATATAGAAATTGCAATACTTACATTATAGAATAATAATTTCAGAGAAAGTAGTTATAAGAGAAAAGGAAATTAAGTAGATGTTATTTCTGAAGATGAAATGTTTCCAAATGAGCATAATAACAAAGCTACAAAATCCATAGGATAGAACTTGATGATGAAAAGATGAAATTCACAATAAGTACAAAGGATATTAATACTTGCTACAGAAGATGGACAGATATTACCAAAGAATGTAGGAAAGTCAACCAACCAACTCTGTACCATTTGACATCATAAAACTTTCCATTCAGAAAAACGACAATTTTATTTGCAAACATTTCCAATAATTCACTAATTTAGACATTATTTGAGAATCAAGTATCAGATCATAATAAATTGAAAATGATAAGATATATCAAGTCTACTTTCTGATTACAATGGTGTTGTTTAGAAACTTTATACAAGGATTTTGAAATAAAACTTCAAAATATACAAATATTATTTGTAGTAAGTTCTGATATATTAATAAAAATAATTATAAAAGAAAACCAGGAAATATTGGAAAGAGATTGAAATGAATTTGACTTCCATATCATGTTGGCGAGAGAGATATAGAACAAAATTGAAATATATTTAATGTTTACATTTGAAAGAGGGATAAAAGTGTTTGTTAGGATTTGGTGCTTCCTAATACTCTGAATGAACTGAAGTAAACATATCCATGTAGTAGAGTAAGAAGCTGTGTCACTCATCAAATCAAGTTAGTACATGATGAAGGATTTAGATAGATTAGCATTTTATCTTTCTTGCAAGTTAATTGGTATTTCTCTAAAGTTTTAGTCCATCAAAATTAAGTCAGATAGAAAAAGAGAAAGAAGAAAGAAGGAAAGAAAGAAAAATAAAGTAAGTAAAAAAGAAAGAAAAAAGAAAAACAAAAAAGAAAAACTTGGAGTCCAAATTAAGCAGAGGAAGACTTTTCTAGGAAGACATCTAGAAGGATGCACTCAGTAACTAGCTTAAGACTAAACAAAGCAGCGTAAATAGAAAATGCATGTGCAAAAAGAATTGCAAGAAAAGAATAAGTAATTCTTATATAAGAATATTAAACAACAAAGCAGAAAACTGACTTTGGGTGAAAATCAATATAATTGTCAATTTTTTTTCAGGACAATCAGGTTAGATGAAACAATGACACAATTTATAAGTAACTATCATGAATGGAATTACATTTCTAAAGATGTTACAAGAATTAAAACATAACAAGGGGCATTATGATATTTTATGCCAATAAACTAAGTGTGAAATTGGAAACATGAAGACAAATTTCTAATGAGGAGTAATTTATAAAATAAATATTTCTATTGTAACTAAATAAATTTAGAATGTATTTTGGACAGACATTGCGAAGTTGGTTTGCTTCCTAGGTGATTTCTCTGGAATATTGAATTTACACCATATTTGTACAAATTCCTAAAATATTCCTGAAATATTTTAGGAAAAGACTATTATCCTTTCTATGACCAAAACTCACCTTATGAGTTTCCTTCAATTTTGCATAAAGCTTACAAACACTGTTAAAAAAAATCCTCACCATCATAGACTGATGTGATAAAACATACCAATTGTTTTTAGCTCATTTATTATGATATTTTCTTATACACATTAATTAAAAGAATAGCCAACAGATAAATAAATGTACAAATAAAATCCATCCTTTCCGGTGTTTTAAAGCAATTAAACTGACAGATGTCTTTCAAATTGAGCAAAATTTCCAGTGCTTGAAATAGTAAATATATCACTGTCCATTGAGTTTAACTTAGAAATGCAAGGGTGGTTTAACATTTAAAATGAGTAACCCACTATAGTTAGAAATTGGAAAAAAAACCATATTTCTGTAAACATAGAAAATGCCCTTGAGAAAAACAATCTATCATCCATTCCCAATAAAAATTCACAGCAGAGCAGGTGTAGAAGGGAACTTTTTCTCACTGATAAAGGTCACGAACAGAAAACCTACCCCTGACATCATTGTTAACATTCAAAGACCAAATACCCTTAGGTCAAGAAGATGGCAAGTACATCCACATGCTGCCCACTACTCAACCCTCTCCATGGAAAAAGATTATAGCCCTATGAATTTCAGTAGTGAGAAAACTGAAATGCTTTCAAATAGAAAGCTAATTGGTTAGTGCTAATATCGGAAGTCAAAGGAGTGAAGAATGTACAGATTTTGTCCTCAAGATCTACAACACAATTATGTAAATTTACATGCAAATTCTCTACAGTATTTTATAGGAGATCTAGAAAATGATTTAGCAGTTACTTCGCTGATGGCCAATCTCCAGGAGTGAAATTACATAGAAGAACAAAATTAGACCTTCTCTTTCCCGATTGTATGTAAAATTCTAATTTTTCTATCAGATTCCCAACTTTGGGTAAGTTTCATCATTTTGATATACTGAATTTCACATTCTAACTTAAATTTATTGCAAGGCATCAATTGTATCCAAACTATGTGGAAGTTTACAGTAAGCACTAGGATTCAGTGCAAATCCCAAGCCTAATGACTCTTACGCCTTCAGTAGCACTGTTGGAGTGAAATGGCCTAAATGTCTTAGACTATTGACAACTATTCCAGGGACTGAATTCAAGCTATAGTAATAAGTCTAGCAATAACAAAAACACATACCGAAATGCCCGATTTGTAGAATTATTCAACTTTATTTTTGAATATCATCTTATAAAATAATCTAACATTTACGAATGGGTTTTAGTAGATTAAAGAAAGTTTGATTCATACAAGTACAACACATACAGATGCAATACACATTCCAATTTTTATTTCTGGCGGTTGTTTTAAAGATGTCTGAATAGTTCCTAGAAAAGCCTTTTTTGCTTAATTTGGACTCCAATATTTTTTCTTTTTTCTTTTTTTCTTTTTCCCTCCTCTCTGGATTAATTCTGATGACCTCAGACTTTAGAGACATTATATTTATTTGACTGGGAAGAAAGATGAAATGCTAAGCTACCTACATTCTTCATTACGTACTTATATTATTTGATGAATGACACAAGTTTTATTTTCCTGCTACTTGGATATGTTCAGTTTAATTTATTTTGAATATTATAAAGCAACGAGTCCTAAAAGAGACTTCATGCTGATCAAAAATAAGAAAGATGATTATTACATCCAAGATGTTACTGTTTGAGGTTTTTTTAATCTACCAAAATAATTAACTTAGAACTAACATAATAGACGTTAAACTGAACATTATATTCAACTGAAATATATAAAATGTAACAGTAAGTCTGTTATGAATAGCAGTTTATCCGATGGATGGATAAATTTTGTCATCTGCAATAAAATTCACAGTGTTTTCAATATCAAAAAGAAATTCTCATTTCTACAGATCTAAATCCATTCCTTCTGATATAAACAAAGTGTGCTTCAAAAATTCAGACATACAGAAGGGTCTAAATCTTATATGCATAGAGCTGCCAAAGGTAACAAAAATGTAGTGGAGAAGGCAGACTTGATGTGTCATCTAGATTAACAGTATCTGATGGAAATACTGGAACTCATGAGAAAGGCAACATTTGACAGCATTCAGGCGACTTAACTTTTTTTCTGATGAAATACTTAATAATAAAACTTAATAAAAGGGTTAAATAATCAAGTGGGTTAAATTAATTTAATGTAATGGTAGAGCTCATGTCAGATTCTTTGTTTCAACAAATAATTATTTTATATATATTTAAGAAACATTATTTTACTTGTTTCAAAAGACTTCAAAATTGAGTATGTATTGTAACTTTCAGTACTTATTCAATTTATTCTAGTCATAGTTTAAATGCTTCTGAACTGTATATTTTTAATGGTTACCACATTGTTCTGCATAATTGTACATACATTATCAATTTGTTATTAAACATATTGCAATAATGTCTCTTTAAAATTTATAGTATGTGTGAGTGTGTATATGACACAACCCACATGTTGGAGGCAAAAGGACAACCTACCGAAACTGTCTATCTTCTTCCATAATGTGAGTATACAGGACAGAGCTCAGGTCACAAGAACCATTAGCCATTGAAGCATGTTGGAAGTCCTATTTGTGCAATACTTAATGGCTTAACAACCTTTCCATGAGTGACAACTTGATTGTTTGTTTGTTTGTTTGTTTGAGATAAGATCTATTTAGCACTGGATAGCCTGGAACTAGATATAAAGACTATGTCAGCCACAAATTCACACTGGCCAGCACTGGAATAGAATTAAGGGGTTCACCACCATGTCCAGCCAACAATAAAAATGTTTTGGTCTATGTTTTTGTTTGTTTATTTTCTGTTAGGTACAGATAGATATACTATAGAGCTCTATCCTTATAGAATGGAAGAGTGATGTAATTTATGGTTTAAAGAATGCTGGATAAATATGTCTTTTTAGAAGAAAATAGGTTATGGTAGGATACAGAGTACTTTAGATTTCTTGACTAGCTTATCATGGAAAGTATTTGGCAGCTCTGTGCTAACTTGCAGTACTGGAAAACAATCCAAGTAATGACATGCTTTCCTATGACCTAGTGAGCCTCCAGAAAGAAGGCATATACAAATCCCCTAGATGTGTTCATGTTGACTTATGCATACAAACATCCCCACTGCATGAATGCGTATGCACACCCATTAGGGACTTTTCTTAAATAAATCACCTGAAGTGGAAAGGCCCACTTTTAATCCTGATATTTGAGATGGAAAAATCCACCTTTAATTTGGACCACACTTTCTGCTCTCAGCTTATCTGAGGGACATGGAAAAAAAAACAAATGTTCTCCTATTGCTTGCTCGCTTTCACTCTCACTAGCAAGTTAGTCTCTCTAATGGAATTAGAACCTATTGTTTTTGGATTCTGATATATACTTAAGACCAATTGAAGCATCCAGTTTCAGACTCAAGAACTATTGTATTCTTGAGACTTCCATTCTAAGGCGGTCGCTGTTATGTTGGCTGGATCACTACCTGTAAGTTATTCTAATCAATTCCATTTCTGTCTATGTAGAGAGATTTATTCTATAAGTTTTGCTACTCTTTAGTATTCCAATCAAAGAGAAAAAAAAAAAGATTTGGGTACAACAAATTGTTCTAGGGCAACAGAAAGCATTGCTCTAGACCATATAGCTCTAGGGATCGTTTTAAGATAAGATAAAGCCATTTGCAAAGGAAAGTCCAAAATTCAAAATAACACATTTTTCCCCTTAAGGCTACTATGTAGGTTTTTGCTTAATAATTAGTAGAAATATCCTTAATAATATAAAAAGTAAATACATGTCACTCTTGAATTTACATAAAATGAAAGGAGGATTCAGGTATCTTTATACACATAGATATTAGTCGCCAAAGAAAGGAGAAAAATGGAAATAGATATAAATGTTTTCAAGGGTGTTTAAATAATGAATAAATAAATCCAGGCCTTTGATCTTGATACTTTGGAAACAAAGGCAAGGACATATAGATCCTTTGTGAATTCAAGGCTAGCCTAATCTACTGAGCGAGTCCAGGTCAGCTTGGGCTATACAGAGATACCCTGAATCTAAATCATAATATTTGTTTTAAACTATTAAAATGAATGTAGTTATAAGTTCAGTTTTTGTGATGTTATTACAAATCCTCCAAGAGAGGTAAAAGTAGAGCAGACATAAATTTAAAAAAAGGGGGGGGGTGTTGCTAAATTGGATAAGTGTGTACTCTTAATAACTTCAAGTTGCTGGATCAAAAGCATGTTAAGAGTGAGGCTCTGTATTTGTGTTAATAGAAAAGAAGGTTTTGGGGGCTGGAGAGATAGCTCAGCTGCTAGGAGCACTGACTGCTCTTCCAGAGGTCCTGAGTACAATTCCCAAAAACCACATGGTGGCTCACAACCATTTGTAATGAGATCTGATTCCCTCCTCTGGTGTGTCTGAAGACAGCAACAATATACTCACATACATAAAATAAATAAATATAACTTTAAAAAAGAAAGAAAAGGTTTTGGACTCCTTTAAAAATATAAGGATCAGATATCATAGAGGAAGAACCCCAGAATATCTCATCTACAAACAGGAGAAAATCAAAAAGACCAAATACACTGGTAATGTATATTTCTAAGCCTTGTATTAAACCTATCTGCCAGAGCCTGACAAATACAGAGATAGATGCTCACAGCCAACTATTGGACTGAGCATGAGGTCCCCAATAGAAGAACTAGAGAAAGGACCAAAGGAGCTGAAGGGGTTTGCAACTCCTTACGAGGAACAACAATATGAACTAACTAGTGTCCCCAGAGTTCCCAGGGACTAAACTACCAACCTAATAGTACACATGGAGGGACATATGACTCCAGCTGCATATGTGGCAGAGGATGGTCTTGTTGGACATCTATGGGAGGAGAGGCCCTTGGTCCTGTGAAGGCTCTCTGTCCCAATGTAAGGGAATGTCAGGGCCAGGAAGCAGGAGTTGTTGAGCATGGGAAGTGGGAATGGGATAGAGGGTTTCTGGGAGGCAGACAAGGAAAGGGGATAACATTTGAAATGTAAATAAAGAAAATATCCATATATGTATATGTAAAGAAACCACCCTGGAACTGAAAGGAACATATATGTCTCCAGCCAGAACTTCAGCTTGCATGGCTTATAATTTTGTAGGCTCCATAATTCTCATGACTTATTATTACACACAATCTCTTCATATGATATGAATGGAGATTTATATCATAATTTGATTCTATGATACTACTAAATTCTAAAGAAAGACAGTTGTCTTCCACATGCTCAAACAAACAGTGGAAAATCATCCTTCCTTGATCTATGCACACTTCATATTTGATACAAATGCCTTTTTAGAACTAGGGATTGCTTGTAAGATTTGCATATTGCAGAAGAGAAGACAAAGAGGGCAGTCCGGACAGGATTCAACCTCTGTATGCTGAGACATTGGGACCTGCTGTTTCAGATCTCTGCTTAATCTTATGTCAACTGCATCAAAACTGTTTCATCTAAATGACTTGCTTCCTGAGCATTTTCAGAACAGCTGTTACGGTCAGGACTTGACTTATGCCTGAACACTCTCAGCATGTAGAAACTGGACTAAAACCATTACATCTAGATTTCTTAAGTCTGACCAGTATCTCAAGTATCTTGACTCCCCAAAGGAAAAATATTCCACAAAACAGCAGGAAGCAATTTAAAGAGAACTATGTCCTATCACAAGGGTAGAAGGTGTTGCTATTACTATGGATAACAAATGCTTATTGCTATTTAATGGGTGGTAAAAAAAATGTAATCGTCTTTGAAGTAGAGGAAACAAAATATGGGAGGTTAGATTTACCATTTTCCCTCTTTCTTTCCTCCTTTCTCTCATATATAGCATTAAGGAAAAATGGGGCAAGAGATTGAAAAGAAAAAGGACATTATAGGAAAAATAGAGAAATAAAAAATGATATTATTGTATTTACTTTTAGACCAAAGTTTATTAGCAAGACACCAAATCTTACATTGGTACGGGTCTGTGTATATTGATATAAATTTAAGTAGAAATTTGGTTATAACATACTGTGTACTATTATCAACTTTGATTAAGGTATCATACCTCTGTGATTCTTAAAAAAAGCAATGTTAAGATCTCATCCATTTGAAATCAGCTATTACAAACTCTTTAGAATAAGCAAGAAATTTAAGTTAGTAGTTTAATCAATCAAACTTATGGTCATTGTAGGTTCTAATCTAGTTAACTATAGTAAGATGTTCTCAAAATTGAACAGATAGTAAATAGATAGAAGCAAACAATTCAGGTATATTATAGATAAAAAAAAATAGATAGCCTTCAAGAACCCCAGAGATCTGCAGGATATGGAATTTAAAGACATTTTATTATTAAAATATGTTATTTAAAACAGGAAAACAGAACTGCTTTTTTTAATTAGATACTTTCTTCATTTACATTTCACATGTTATCCCCAAAGTCCCCTAAACCCTCCCCCATCCCCCGCCCTGCTCCCCTACCCACCCACTCCCACATATTCACCCTGGTGTTCCTATGTACTGGGACATATAAAGTTTGCATGACCAGAGGGCCTCTCTTCCCAGTGATGGCCAACTAGGCCATCTTCTTCTATATATGCAGCTAGAGACATGAGCTCTGGGGGTACTAGTTAGTTCATGTTGTTCTTTCACCTATAGGGTTGAAGACCCCTTCAGCTCCTTGGGTACTTTCTCTACCTCCTTCCTTGGGAACCCTGTGTTCCATCTAATAGCTGACTGTGAGCATCCACTTCTGTGTTTGCCAAGCACTGGTATAGCCTCCCACGAGACAGCTATATCAGGGCCCTTTCAGCACTATCTTGCTGGCATATACAATAGAGTCTGCATTAGGTAGCCGATTATGGGATGGATCCCCAGCTGCAGCAGTCACTGGTTGGTCCATCCTTTTGATTCAGCTTCACACATGATCTCTGTAACTCCTTCAGTGTGTGCTTTGTTCTTAATTCTAGGAAGGGGCAAAGAGACCACATTTTGAACTTCATTCTTCTTGAGTTTCATGTGTTTAGTAAATTGTATCTTGGGTAGTGTAGGTTTCTGGGCTAATATCCACTTATCAGTGAGTACATGTTATGTGAGTTCTTTTGTGATTGGGTTACCTCACTCAGGATGATACCCTCCAGATCCATCCATTTGCCTAGGAATTTCAAACATTCATTGTTTTTAATAGCTGAGTAGTACTCCGTTGTGTAAATGTACCAAATTTTTTGTATCCATTCCTCTGTTGAGGGACATCTGGGTTCTTTCCAGCTTCTGGCTATTATGAATAAGACTGCTATGAACATAATGTGTCCTTATTAGCAGATGGAACATCTTCTGGATATATGCCCAGTAGGGGTATTGCAGGATCTTCCGGTAGTACTATGTCCATTTTTCAGAGGAACCTCCAGACTGATTTCCAGAGTGGTTGAACAAGCTTGCAGTCCCACCAACAATGGAGGAGTGTTCCCCTTTCTCCACATCCACGCCAGCATCTGCTGTCACCTGAATTTTTGATCTTAGCCATTCTTACTGGTGTGAGGTGGAATCTCAGGGTTGTTTTGATTTGCATTTACCTGATGATTAAGGATGTTGAACATTTTTCATGTGCTTCTCAGCCATTCAGTATTCCTCAGTTGAGAATTCTTTGTTTAACTCTGTGCCCAACTTTTTAATGGGGATATTTGACTTTCTGGTGTCCACCTTCTTGAGTTCTTTATATATATATAGATATTGGATATCAGTCCCTTATCTGATTTAGGATTGGTAAAGATCCTTTCCCAATCTGTTGGTGGCCCTTTTGTCTTATTGACAGTATCTTTTGCCTTACAGAAGCTTTGCAACTTTATGAGGTCTAATTTGTCAATTCTTGATCTTACAGCACAAGCCTTTGTTGTTCTATTCAGGAATTTTTCCCCAGTGCCCATATCTTTGAGGCTTTTCCCCACTTTCTCCTTTCAGTGTCTCTGGTTTTATGTGGAGATCCTTAAACCACTTAGACTTGACCTTAGTACAAGGAGATAAGGAGGGATCAATTCCCAGTCTTCTACATGATAACCACCAGTTGTGCCAGCACCATTTGTTGAAAATGCTGTCTTTTCTCTAGTGGATAGTTTTAGCTCCCTTGTCAAAGATCAGGTGACCATATTTACATTTCAAATATTATCCCCCTTTCTGGGTAAACCCCCTATCCCGTCCCCCATATACACTGCTTCTATGGGGGTGCTCCCCCATCTACCTATCCCATCCTGCCTCAGCACCCCAGCATTCCTCCATGCTGGGTTATCAGGTCTCACAGGGCCAAAGGGCTCCCATCCAGTTGATGCCAGATAAGGCAATCCTCTGATATGTATGCAGCTGGAGCCATGGGTCCCTACATATGTACTCTTACTTTAGATATTTGCTTTGTATATCCAGCAAATATAAGCATATATAAAAGTTTTCAGTTAGCATTATATGCAGATAACAACAAAGAGGAGAAACAACAGGAAAGGTGAGAGTGGTGTCCTGTCGCATTGTTTAAATGGGTAGTATTATTCCCTGTAATAAGTTGAGTAGTGTGAAAGTGACCTTGAATTATAGCAAACCTGACGATTTTCCTTTGACATGCTGGTTTCTATCTCTCCTGGACTGTCTGTAGCATGCTAAAATTTGTCCTCATGCTTGCCAGTGGTTAGCGCTTTTCTTAAAATTTGTTTTCCCTGTAGTTTAGTTGAGAAGAAGAGGAAGGGAGAATCTGTATGACATTATTTGTTCATTATAGAGATGAGAAAAATAGTTTTTCATTTGTTTGTTTGTTATTTGGGGTGTGAAAACATCTGTTTCTCTCTTTTGTTCCAGACCTTAGAAAGATGACCCTTAAATAGTGAGAGAAGTGAAAAGAGGCCAGATAAAAGTTGTTCAGCAAGCCAAATGTCAACTCTGACACCAGGTGGTATAACACTACAGGCATGTTACTAACTTATTGCTACTGTTCTCTGCCTATAGAAAACTATCCCACAGATGACCACTTTAATGAATCATATGCTTTGTGACGTCTATTCCTAATTTTACGTGTGTTCATGCAAACACTGGTTATGTGAGAGCTATTTCACATGGCACCACCCTAGGCTAGAATGTCCAACTCTTTGTCAAACACTTATTTCTCTTTTAAGTGTAAGTGGCTACCCCCTACAGTGTTGTAATACTTCCCCTAATCAAGAAAGGAAGGTAAGAAGAAACTTGAAGTTTCAGAAGAAGTAAAAGTTCTAGTGTAAGTCTGTATCTAAAATCACAGCATCTGGAAGTGCCCTGAAGCCTGCAGACTCAAAGCACAGTATTATTTTCTACCTGTGAGTCAGTCTTGCTAGTCATTTATAGAAATATTGAAAACTCCAATATAACTATGGTAACATAAGGCAGTTCAATGAAAGAAGCCCTTAAGTTGGTTGCTGTCTCTTAATAGTTAGTAGAGAGAAAGGGGAAACTAGCAGAGTGCTACAGCTAGACACCACCCTCCAGGAAGCTAGCTCAACAGCATGCTGTACAATTGTTCAGCTTCCTCTGGAGTTTCCTGAGTGATATAGCAAGTAGAATCACAGCTAAGGTCAGTTTACTCAACTGAAATATAATTCTATCTCAAATGCATATATGTATGCATATGACCTGACTGAATGCTTCTTTACCTTGTAATGACAAGCACACATGTCTGCAACTCTGTAAGAGGCAGCATCCAACACGTACATTTATGTTAAGTCTGTGACTTTGATAAAAGGAGGTTTCCCGAAGGAAATTCATTTACATAATTTAAGGTATTAAATTAGTTATTATACTTAATGAAATTAGAACAATGTCTGGCCTATATTAAGTACTACATGAATGTTCCTCATCTTCTAATTATTATTATAATTATCAGCATAGTCATTGGAAAGCATAAAGCATATTGACACTGAGATGATTAAAAAAGGGACACCTTTGTTCCAGAAGCTGTCTGGCATATGTTTTAAGGCAATAAACCATCAACTTCACTAATGGAACTAATAGGTTAAGTTTCCCATGTTGCCTGAATTATTTCCCTGAGAAAATTAAATTTTCTTAATAGAAAATCTAATTTTATCTCCAGTAACTTGAAAATCTTAATTAGTGACACAAAAGCAATGTTAAAATTACTTAGATCAGAAATAAACACATCATTATACCAAAATAAACAAATTGAAATGCTACTGTAGTTTAGTTGACATTCAACACACAATGTCTTGATAAAAATAAGATAGAAACAGGCAATTTCAAAAGGCAAGGAAAACATCGGTCCCATAAATTAAATTGATTAACTTTCATACTTAATCAATCACAGGCATAAATCTTACACAATCTGCTGGTGACCTCAGTCATTTTGTTTAATCATGCACACCAATAGCAGTGTAATGCCTGATTTTCTAATTAAAATAACTTTGCAATTAGATCTAATTAACGTGTTCCAATTAAATAGGTTAAATGCAGCCATATTCAATAAATTTAAATCCCATACTTTTCTCTTGGTAAAAAGGTTCTCTAAAATTGTTTGGATACATAATCCTTTTGGTACCAAGGCTTAACAAGAGAAGGATGGAAAGGTCGACAGCATGGCTAAGAAATAACATAAGCCAGATATAGTATAGATGAACAAGCATCCCGAGTTCCTCAATTATCCTCAGGATCACCTCTTAAACACTTCATGATAGCCCCTTTATGGATATGATCACCAGGTGTTCTGATAAGTATCTTCCCTTTTATAAAAAGGGAAGTTAACTCACCTTTGAGCTATGTAGATTCAATATGAATTCTTCATAAATCATAAATGAAATATGATTTGTTAGAAGTGAAATTGATCCATTATTCATTTGTCCACTGCTTACAATAGTACACAATTAATTTATATTAATTATATATGTATTTGTACATGTATAAATGAAAATTGAAATATAACATATCAGAACTCATAATATTCAGAAAAGCAATACTAAAAAAACAATTTAGGGATATAAATGCCAATTTAATTAAAGACTGTCAAATATTGAGCATATAATGCATTTTGAATTTTTAAAAAGTCAGAAGAATTAAAATTCAGAAATAGTAGATGAAAAAAATAAAGAGAAAGTCAGAAATTAATCAAATTTAAATGAAAAGAACAATACAATAAGTCATAAATATATAGGTGTATATTTGAAAAGATAAACAAAATTGACTTATTCCAACTAATCTCTTGAAAGAGATAGAAGACAAAATGATAAATATTTATATAAGAAAATGGACCTTGCAGCCCCACAGGAGGAACAACAATATAAACAGGGAGCTCCCAGGGACTAAACCACTAACATAAAGTGTACATAGAAGGACCCATGGCTCCAGATACATATGTAGCAGAGGATGGTCTTGTCGGTCATCAATGGGAGGAGAGGCGCTTGGTCCTGTGAAGGCTCTAGTCCTCACTATAGGGGATTTCCAGGGCCAGGAAGCAGGAGTGGGTGGGTTGATGGGCAGGGGGTGGGGGAATGGGGTAGGGAATTTTTTTTTTTTTGGAGGGGAAACCAGGAAAGGAGATAACATTTGAAATGTAAATAAAGAAAATGTCTAATATAAAAAGAAAAAAGAAAAAAGTTAGCATGATTTAGAGAATACATTAAAAAACAAAAGAAAACAGATCAACTGCAATAGATACAAATAACAGTAGGAAATTTAGTAGTGTAAACTCAGAAAATCTATATTCCAATAAAGTGGAAAACCTAGGAAAATGTATGCTTATAGTCACATATAACCTATTAAGATTAAACCAAGAAGTTATAAACAAAATTAAGCTAACCAATTTAAAACAAAAAACAAACAAACAAATAAACAAACAAACAAAAAACAGTAAGACTCACCTCATGATTAAGAAGAAAGATTGAAGAGGCAGGTGTATTTCTGAGTTTGAAGCCAGCCTGGTCTACAGAGTGAGTTCCAGGACAGGCAGGGCTACACAGAGAAACCCTGTCTCAAAAAACCAGAAGAAGAAGAAGAAGAAGAAGAAGAAGAAGAAGAAGAAGAAGAAGAAGAAGAAGAAGAAGAAGAAGAAGAAGAAGAAGAAGAAGAAGAAGAAGATTGATTTAGAAGGAGTAAGAAAGAAGGCCAGGTTCAGATACATCTTTTACTAAATTCTAGTAGGCCTTTAAAGTATTAATACCAATGACCCTCAAATTATTCTGTAAAATAGACAAGAAGGAAGTGTCCCAAACCCATTTAATCAACTCAACTATAGTCTAAAAATAAGACTGGCCTAGGTCACAACAAGAGAAACAGAAAACTGTAGGCAAGTTTCCCTTATGCACATGAATGAAAATGTTTCTAATAAAATATTACAGGTAGAGTTATATATATATTAAAAAAAATCATTCACCATCACCAAACTGGTCTCTTTCCAAGTAATAAAGGCTGATATAGAAATCAGTAGAGATCTTTGTAATAACAGGTAAAATCTTTCCAGCTCTACCTCTCTTGCGTGTACAGACAATTGATCAAGACATCATAGAGACTATTTATGTGTATCCCAACACTTTTCACAATAGCCAAATTATAGAGTTAAACTAGGTATCCATCAACAGAAGGATAGGTAAAGAAAATCATACACACACACACACACACACACACACACACACACACACACACACACACCTTAGTCAACCCTAAAGCTTAATAAAACCATGTCATTTGATACACAGTGGATTCTATTGGGACGATGATTTTAATCCAAAGTAATTATACCCTGAAAGGTAAGTACTGCATGTTTTCTATTATTAGTGGATTCTATATTTTCTTCTAATACATGCAATCAGATTCATATATACATATATGTCATTAAAGCAGAAATTGGAATGTCTGAGGGTCAGATGCAGATGAGTTTGATTGGCAGAGAACAGAAAGAGTAAATGAATGATAAAGATGGTCCAAATACATATGGAAACAACCATCTTAATACAACCCATCACTAGGTACAATAAATGTAAGCATTAAAAGTGAAAGAGGAAATGAAAGCCAGATAAAGTAGAAGCTTAGACAGAATAGAGATTTCACTCATTTCTCAGCAGAAGTTATCTTGTAAGAAAATGTACTCACTTTGCTCTTTCTTCAACAAAGATGAACCATCACACCCCTCTGACAGTCACACTAAAACAGATCCCAGTAAGTCGCTGCAGCCTCAGATTATTTAGTTTTGGGGAAGTGAGCAGCTTTTGTGAAAGATTCACAGAACTAAAAACCAAATTTTCAGTAGATTTTACTAGGATATGGAATGAGTGTAACTAAGATTGCAACACTAGGTTTCAATCATTAATAGCTCCAGCGCCTTCCTCCAGTGGACATCAGACAGCCTTCCTTAGCGAAGAGCCTTGAATGAAGAGACTCAGAATTCAGCTGCTTAAACTCTTGCTTAGTTATTCTTCCCTAGTGCAATCTTCAATGAGTTACTCAATCATATCCTTGCCATAGTCACATTGTATTGAAAAGATTTTCAACCTAAAAGATTTGTTTCTCAATTAAAAATATCTAGCCTTTTCAGAGATTAGAGCAGTGGTTCTCGATCTTCCTGTTGCTGTCACCCTTTAATAAAATCACTCATATTTTGGTGGCCCCCAGACATAAAATTATTTTGTTGCTATTTCACGACAGTAATTTTTCTACTGTTAGGAATCATAAGGTCAATGTCTGATGTGCACTATCTCTGATATATGTTCTCCAAAGAGGTTGTAACCCACAGGTTATAAACATCTGGCTTCCAGACACTTCCTGCTATCAGATAGATGGATAATAGTTACTGCTCAGATTCTTTTATTTTCCAAATACACTTCAAGAGCATTTAAGAGGTTTTAGCAAAATTGTGAAGAGTTTACATTTCATATCTACTCTCAGATGAATACACACAAAGACATTCATAGGTCCAATATCCCCTAAGGAAGTTCTGTGTTACATGTAATAAACCTTGGTGGATTAGGTGAAACACACACACACACACACACACACACACACACACACACACACACACATACATATATATGCAATGTACATGGTTAGGTTAAAAGTATATATCAGTAATTGAGAGACAAATATTCATCCAATATGCTAACTGATATTAATATAATTATAGAAGTATAAATGTATCAATGGATGTGAGAACACTTGCCAATGTGTTAGGCTCAAGCACAAGTATTATGCAAGAATTGAAGTTTTAAGGCTGCTCTAAAAACCTTCAAAAGCAATAGAGTTGAAGTATTTTCCTAGTAACAGAAAATAATCTGACAGATTCAGACTCTAGAACTACATAAAAATATTTTGAAAAAATTTGTTACAGTTTTGATATTATAAAAAAGTAAATGTTAAAAGCAAATTAAAAAAAAACAACTTATAATAATCAAGCTTAGAAATCCAACTGTTGGTGTTGGACTGGAGAAAATCTTTTGATACCTAAGGGCATTTAGCTCTTTCCTCTGATTCTGGAACTTTGCCTTCACATTCATGAGAGTGGGTCTTTAAAATGGGTACAGAACTGAATTATTTTTCTAGAAAAGATGTTTATTTCAGATACAGAAAATAAATTCCTTCAGACTGCATTTTTTTCCCGCATGCAAATAAAAGATCAAATACCTGAAGCCTCCAAATGGACAGGCTAGTTTATAAGGAAAAAGGTGGAAAAGGTGAAGTTGTCTCTTAAAGTAAGTACATGTTCTCTCTAGGGAAGAATGAGAAATATTAAAACAGGCAAATTTTAAGGAATTTTGAATTTCATGCAAAGAGAACAAACCTGAACTACATGAAATATTGTTCAAAATAATCTTGGTAATGAAACTAGTCTCACTTGTGTTATTTGTAATCTGAATAGAAGTATAATATATAGATGGAGGTTATTGAACATTACTAAAACATCTATTATAAATATCTAATATTTACACAGATGAGCTACATACAAATCCAGAGAGGAGAAAAGAGAGGAGAGAGAGAGAGAGAGAGAGAGAGAGAGAGAGAGAGAGAGAGAGAGAGAGAAAGATCTACTTTTTCAGGTTCATTTCTAGTCTAAAAATGACTAAACATATGCCTTTGAATTATGGGTAATATTTTTAATCACATATCAAAGATATGCTTGTACAAATACCTTCTAACCTCTAAACACCAGAGATACAAACTTTCTCTTTTAAAAATGTCCAATGTTTTTGGCACCCTTAACTCCATGTTTCTCTTGCCCTCATCTGTCAACAAGCAATTTTTTCAGGAGAGCATCCAATTCCAGACCGTCAATGTTGCCCAAAACACATTTAATAAATTACTTCTCAATTCTTTCTTCTCTTTCTATCAATTCAAGAAGCAATTGATTCACTTTCTTAACCTGCACAATTTATAAGTGGCCCACTATCATTGTGAGTAATGTTCCTCTAGGTTGACAGAAATTATGAATTTTCCCCCAAAGAAAGTGTAGGAGTCATCAGAGTCCTACCCATACATCACTTTACCATCAGGGCCTAGGTTCCAATAGCCATTTTGTGACTGTATTCCTATAGTCATATGCCAAGCCCATCAATGTTTATTCAGCAATTTGCAAGAAAAATGGTGGCATAAGTTATGATTAATAGCCAGCAACCCACCTTTGCTGATCCTATGACATTTCTATAGAATCTTTTATGGAATGATTACTATCCTGTCTAAGAGTTGTAAGAACCCTCTTGTTAAGGGCCTGTCTTTTGGAATGGCTCCTGTTGATTTCATAAACTCTTCAAAGACTAAATAAATCCACATAAATTAGATGAACTGGCCTGTGTTACACAGTACTTCATATTTTCTCTGTATGGTCTAGAAATGGAGACATATAGTTTAAGAGATAGAAAATGTCTTGCTAAAATAAATAAGTCTAAGAAATGATTGTGTTTGAAAATGTAATATTAATAATAAAATTTTAAGATGAAAGCATTTAAAAATATACTATCTACAATGAGAATTTTTGATGTTTCTTCCCACAATAAAAACTTGCAGCTTAACTAAAGAAAAACATACCTTTCAGCCAAATTCTCTTGTCTTTCAAAGTCTTTAAAGTTACATAATCCAATAGAACTCTCTCTCAAGCCATCTAATGAAACACTTTTCTCACAGCTGACAGTGAAGTCAGTGCTGGGGCACCATTATGTGTGTTTTCAGAGTAAGTTAGAAGATTAATCTTGTGGTGATGTTACCCTTGCCACATACACTCTCATTGTACAGGCCTGTAAATTCATTTCATTCAGTTATAGGACAGAGAAAGTGCCCTTGTTTCTTCTAACACCCCATCTCCTGCTCATCCACTGTCAAATAAAAACAGTTGCTTCCCAATATGGTGTCACCATCTGATAAAAAAAAAAAATAACTGGCAAGAAAAATTGAGAAAGGGGGTTAATGGAGTCATCTTTTTTATTGACAAAAATTAAGTAAAAGGAAGAAATTGCAGAGACATGAGACCTGGAGTAGAGCCACCTATTCAGAATGGCTGACAATAGATTCTGTGATAAGTTTGTGACATCAAAGGGAAGAAGATAGAATGTAATGGGTAAAGGTCATGTTCTGTAGGTTTAGTTAGACCAAGTGGATTGGGAAGAAAATATATTTGATGATGTTTCTTCACAGGCAGAAACACTGACTTATCTATGAATCTGTCTGTCTTCTATCTATCTAAATGTATGTGTGTGTGTGTGTGTGTGTGTGTGTGTGTGTGTGTGAGAGAGAGAGAGAGAGAGAGAGAGAGAGAGAGAGAGAGGAGAAGAGGAAGGAGAAGGGGAGGAGAGGGGAAGAGAAGGGGAGAAGAAGAGGGAGAAGGGGGAGAGGGAGAAGAGGGAAGAGAGGAGGGAGAGGGAGAGGGAGAAGGAGAGGGAGAGGGAGATGCCTATGGGAGCGAGAAGAGGCCATTAGATCTCCAGAAGCTGGAGTTAAGGCTAGTAGTGGGTGGGTACTAATAACTGAACTCAGGCCCTCTAGAAGAATAGCAAATACTCTTGGAAATTGGGCTACATCTCCAGTCACAAGATAGTAACTTGTTACAAAATAATTATTTCTGAAGACTTTAAATCTAAATACCAGGAGAGACAGCTAAATCAGAAGCACATTGGGTGTGTGTGTAGAAACAGTGCAGTGGAGACTTCCTAGAGTCCATGTGAATAACTCTAGTAAGGACTCCTCATGGTGGATGAATTGGAGCTTGACTGGCCATTTTTGTAGCCAAGTAAAACTTTCAGTAGTAGGACTGGCTTGCACTTACTGAGTTTTTATCAAAGGGAGACCTGTAGAGCCTCTTTACAAACAGACTGTGTCCAGGTCAGAAATTTATCTCTAAAATGTGGAAATGGGGCCTCATTTTTTAGGACAGCATCCATAGAGCTCACTGATGAGTAGAGATGCCAAGCTGCCCTGAGTTCAGAGCATTCACTGCTATGTTCTAATCTATAGAGCATGATAGGTACTCTGGAGGCTCTAGAAAGCCAACTTGGATGCCTACCTATGCCCCAAACCCTAGGTCTACAATCTTTTCCTCATATAAAGTGTGGCAATGGTGGCTTTAAACTTGTGGGAGTGGCCAACCAATGTCAGCTAAACTTGAGGTCCAGGTCACAAGAGGAACAAGTTGGCTGGATGGCTAGGAACCAGAGGCTAGATAGACTAGGGACACATGGCTTAGTATCTTATATGAACAACATTCCAGGAAGTTATTCAACCTGGGACAAATGGGTCTTATAGATTACAGAAATTTTTGTTTTATATATCTCTAAAATACAGTAATTTAAACTTAAAGCATAACTTTATTTCTAAGAATACCTTTAATCTTAGCACCAAGAGAGGTAGAGGTGGGCATATAGGTTCTAGTATAAAACCCAACATGTCCAGAAAAAAACAAAAGTAAGTGAAACAATTCCTTGTGATATTCTGCTACATATACATTCATGCCTTATCATCAGAGAATCTACCTCTGGTACCAGATAGGTGCAGGTGCAAAGACCCACAGCCTGCTATTATACAGACAGAGTCTAAACTGGATTTCTTTATCTGGTCCCTTTCTTAGTAGATCGGGGGGATCACAGAGTAGAGGGGAAAGAAATGACGCTAGGAGCCAATGAAGATGTAGAACACCAGAACATGGCCTACTGAATCAACTAGGCAGGGTTCACATGGAACACTAAACTGGCAATCCATGGGCCAGCATGTATATGTACCAGGTCCTCTGAATATATCTTATGGCTGTTAGCTTGGTGTTTTCATAGGGCTCCTGACAGTAGTGCTGGGTATATCTTTGACTCTTTTGCTTGCTCTTGGGAGACAAGTAAAATAAAACGAAAATGATCCAAATAGAACAATAGAAAACCAACCAAACCCAAAAATAACTCTAAATTGAGGAATAGAAAAACAAAACAAAACAAAATAAAGCTAAGGTTGATGGGAATTTTGTGCATTTTCAGGTGTACTGGGAGGCATGATCCCCATATGTATCAGTGTCTTTTGAGTTGCTTGTTGATGTATAAAACAAAAACAACAATTGACCAACAACCTTATTTGATCCATAAGTTCCATCCCTTTTCAGTGTCATTTTATATATTGATTCCCTCTAGGATTGCTTAGCTCAGTTCATTATCAGGAAGCATGTATTTTGAAAAGTGTTCCTCAGATACCTTGGAATTTCAAAAACATGTTTTCCTAGTAACTCATGAGTCACCCTCACAGTTGGAGTCTGTCTACTGTTTGCAGGGCACCCATTGTCTGCTTGGGAATCCATGTACTGATATTAAGTACTCTTAGTTATTTGAAAGTAACCAGCTTGGATAGCAACCAAGTCAACTGCTTCATCTTATGAGGTCACATCAAAACTTTGATAGCTTCTTGCTTTCCGAGTTTTGCCTTCCACAGTATGAAAGAATAGAAGTTTCATTTAACCTTAGTCCTTTCTCAACTTTATCTCATGTTTTGTCATGTAGATAATAAGATAGACAATGGCTAAAAGACAATATGTAATTTAGGAGCAAGACTGAAGTCCAGGCTATCTATATCTATATCTATATATAGTTTTTCTTTTAAAAAATTTTATTAGATATTTTCTTCATTTACATTTCAAATACTATCCACTTTCCATATTTCCTCTCCAAAAGTCCCCTATACCACCAACATACTCCCCAACCTACCCACCTCCGCTTCCTGGCCCTGGCATTCCCCTGAACTGGGGCATATAATCTTTGCAACATCAAGGGCCTCTCCTCCCATTGATAGCCAGCTAGGCCATACTCTGCTATATATCCAACTAGAGTTACAAGCTCTGGAGGGTACTGGTTAGTTCATATGTTGTTCCTCTTATAGGGTTACAGACCTCTTTATCTCCTTGCATACTTTCTCTAGCTCCTTCATTGGGGACCCTGTGTTTCATCCAATAGATGACTGAACATCCACTTCTGTATTTGCCAGGCATAGCCTCACAATAGATAGCTATATCAGGGTCCTATCAGCAAAATCTTTCTGGCATATGCAATAGTGTCTGGGTTTGGTGGTTGTTAATGCCCCAGGTAGGGCAATATCTGGATGGTCCTTCCTTCTGTCTCAGCTCTAAACTTTGTCTCTGTAACTCTTTCCATGGGTATTTTGTTCCCCATTCTAACAAGGAACAAAGTATCCACACTTTGGTCTTCCTCTTTCTTGAGTTTCATGTGTCTTGCAAATTGTATCTTGGGTATTCTAAATTTCTGGGCTAATATACACTTATCAGTGAGTGTATATCATGTGTGTTCTTTTGTGATTGTGATTGGGTTACCTCATTCAGGATGATATCCTCCAGATGTATCCACTTGCTTAATAATTACTTAAATTCATTGTTTTGAATAGCTGAGTAGTACTCCATTGTGTAAATGTACCACAGTTTCAGACTATTTTAATGCCAGTGCTGGATAGACAGTTGGCTTAGACAGCAAGCAGGCTAAGTAAACTAGCCAAAATCGACAGCATCTGGCTTTGTGGAGAGACTCTGCTTCAACAAATATAAGAGAGAGTGAAGTGAAGAAGGACGATAATAAGTCTAAGTGGATCAAAGACCTCCACATAAAACCAGAAAAACTGAAATTTATAGAGGAGAAAGTTGGGAAAACCATCGAAGATATGGGCACAGGGGAAAGATTCCTAAACAGAACAGCAATGGCCTGTGTGGTCAGATCAAGATTTGACAAATGGGACCTTATGAAATTACAAAGCTTCTGTAGGGCAAAAGACACAGTCAGTAAGACAAAAAGGCCACCAACATATTGGGAAAGAATTTTTACCAATCCTAAATCTGATAGGGGATTAATATCCAACATCTACAAAGAACTAAAGAAACTGGACTCCAGAAAAACGAATAACCCCATTAAAAAATGGGGTACAGAGCTAAACAAAGAATTCTCAACTGAGGAATTCCGAATGGCTGAGAAACATCTGAAAAAATGTTCAACATTCTTAATCATCAGGGAAATGCAAATCAAAACAACCCTGAGATTCCACCTCACACCAGTCAGAATGGCTAAGATCAAAAATTCAGGGGACAACAGATGCTGGCGAGGATGTGGAGAAAGAGGAACACTCCTCCATTGCTGGTGAGAATGCAAGCTTGTACAACCACTCTGGAAGTCAGTCTGGCGTTATCTCAGAAAATTGGACATAGTACTACCAGAGAATCCAGCAATACCTCTCCTGGGCATATACTCAGAAGATGTTCCAACTGATAAAAAATGACACATGTTCTATTATGTTTATAGCAGCCTTATTTATAATAGCCAGAAGCTGGAAAGAACCCAGATGTCCCTCAACAGAGGAATGGATACAGAAAATGTGGTACATCTATACAATGGAGTACTATTCTGCTATAAAAAATGAATTTATGAAATTCTTAAGCAAATGAATGTATCTGGAGGATATAATCCTTAGTGAGGTAACCCAATTACAAAAGAAGTCATTGGGTATGCACTCACTGATAAATGGATATTAGCCCAGAAACTTAGAATATCCAAGATACAATTTGCAAAACACAAGAACATCAAGCAGAAGATGGCCTAGTCGGTCATCATTGGGAAGAGAGGCCCCTTGGTACTGCAATCTTTATATGCCCCAATACAGGGGAACACCAGGGCCAAGAAGTGGGAGTTGGGGGGACAGGGGAGCAGGGCAGGGGGAGGGGGAAGGGGGGAAGGGACTTTTGGAATAGCATTTGAAATGTAAATTAAGAAAATATCTAATAAAAATGGAAGAAAAAAAAGAAGGATGATAATAATGTCAAAATTAGGTTCATGTATTCACACAAACATGCAAACATGCCAACACACACACACACACAGAGAGAGAGAGAGAGAGAGAGAGAGAGAGAGAGACAGAGACAGAGAGACAGAGAGAGAGAGAGAGAGAGATGCATTTCTGTGGGAGAGAAATGCATTTCTGTGGTTGGCTGATTTAGCTAGTAAGAGAAATAGCTGCTGTTGAAGAAGATATGGGTTCAATTCTCAGTACTCACACAGGGTTGTTCAAAACCATCCTTAATTACAGTTCCAGGGTTTCTGATGTACTTTTCTAACCTCCTCAAGCATCAGGAACACATGTGGCACATATTCATGCATGCAATCAAGACACTCACAATTAAAAAAGAAAATATTTCTATTTTTAAAAGTAGTCTATATAATTTAATATTTCTATTACCTTATCCGTACTAAACACCAGTTAATTTAATCAAAAGGAAAATGCTATAATTGTTTACTATTAAGAGAAATTGAGATCTTGTGATATAAAACAATATCCAAAATTACCTTGCTCTTAGTGTAGTTTTAGGGGTAAAGGTTTTATTGATGTTTAGCACCTTATCAAATTTTGAAGCTATGGGACTATCTTATATACTGATAGCTCGATGGGCAAAAGAAAAACAAAAACAAGACAATAAAATAAAAAAAAAAATTCTCTGTCAACCATACATAGTCAGTTCTATATGCTTTCCTTTGATTTGCATAGTGATCGAAATTATACATCAGCTAAATCAACCACAAAGTCTTTTTTTTAAATACATATATGAAAGTATAACTCTTCTTGATATTTTTAATACTCAGTAAATTTTGAAAATTAAAATAGACTATTTACAGTGTTGTTTTTCCTTTATCTCTATATTAACCTCATTTAAATTATTTTTGCTGTAAAATCAACCTGTGGAATTTTATTTTGGGTTATATTATATAGATTTTGGAATGGTACATGAGGATTGAGAAATAATTTTTATTGTATCTATGCAGTATATAATAAAGATATTTTGAATTTTAGTAGATTTAAGAACAATGAACCAAGACACACTGGCTAAAACGAACAGGCACAAAAGACAGGGAAAATGCCTAATGCTTCCTGGAGAAACAATGTGTGGATTCTAGCTTGTCTTTGCTGAGGCCTGGCTTCCTTTTGTTAGCTCAATCTAAACACCACATTTTTGTGAATATGCATCACATTCATTTTGGATTATTTAATTTAACTTCCTTTCCAGATGAACTAGCTTTATTAAATGCTTGCCATGGATGGGCAAACAGAGTTTATGCAGGCTATAAATATCTATGATTAGTTTGGTATAGTATACCACAGTCTAGGGTGCAGCAATTATGCACACTGCTTCCTCTCAAGCTTGATAAACCATTTGGGAACATAAAAGAAAAGAAAACCTAGAAAGTAGATTTTGCAAGTGTAAGACATCTGCACACTTTATGTTTCTCTGAGACCTTAGTTAGATGCTTATACACATACAGAATTGGATCTCTGAGCTAAAGAGCCAAAAATAAATTTGACTCAATATTCCTTGAGTATACAGGGCATAACATTTATATTACTTGTAATAAGAGTTTTGATTCTAGTACTAAAAAATTTACTAATTTTGATGTGATAAGGACATATTTCAAACTCGGGACATTTCATGAAGCTCATTTATCTATTCTATGCATTATTTTTGCCTCCTAAATATATTGTCTTAAAAGAACTAACATTAAAATCCATAAAATTAATACTTTAATGCTTCTCCCCTCCTAGAAGTTTACCAACATCTTGGTTATGTATTTATAATTGTTATTAAAATAAAACTTTATGTTTCCATATGTATTCAACCCTTTTGCTTAAAGTAGCTAAGGAGTTATTTATAGAATTAGAAACTAGCCTCTACTTAGTGCACCAAAGATGACTGTACATAAAAATGATTCATACCCAAATATAATACATGTTAGACCATGTCACATGCTATTGTAGGACTAAACTAAAATTAAACATGTAAAATTAAGCAAAGAAGGAGCAGTGTATGAATTGAGGCCAACTGAAAATGATTTGGGATATTTTCAGCATAATAAGCTCTCTGAAGATTTTATATTGTGTTAGAAGTGATGGGGACATTTTTATCAGATTTCTAGGTAGATAAATCATATAATTAAAGAAAAAGGCCAATAATTTTATGAAACTAGTAATACAATAAACAAACATTAAAATAGAGTTCTGTGGAATAATGTAAAATGAATACTGCATTCATGGTTTGAATACGGAAGACTTCCTACAATGTAAGGTGCTTGTATGCATGGTCCCTAGCTGGTGGTACTATTATAAGAGGTTGTAGAAATTTGATAAGACAGTGACCTACTGTCTCCTCAAACATTCAAAGCTATGACTTTGAAAGCAATATTTGAACCTTGATTCCTTTTTTGCTCCTTGTTCCTGTGCTGCTTAAGATAAAGACTACTGTCTCCTGTGTACTCCAACCACCCTGATATTTTGCCCTGTCACATGAGGCCAAATGATTACAAATTGAACAATCCTTGAGAATAAACAGAAACAATTCTTTCCTCTTTAAGATTTTTTATTCAGTATTTCAATCACAGGGACAAAAATACCAACACACACAATTTTCGTATTTGTTTTTATATTTTTACTCATTTTGCATTTGTATTTGCTTATTTCTTAGGATTCATATATGGCATCTTACACACATGGAAGTGAGTGAACAACTTGGGAGAGTTAGTGGTCTCTTCCTTCCACCATGGGGGTAGAGAAGATTGAACTCAGGTCTTCAGACTTAACCACAGACACCCTTACCCACTGGTTCATCTCATAAGCCTATTACTGGACCAATTATATTTCACCTCCAGTAGATAGACATAAACCCTAGTTAAGGAATAGGGCCATTGCCTCATGTTCAAATTTTTTGGCCTGGAATTGTTTTGACTAATGAAAATGAAGGGACAGAATTCACAACAGAGGAATCTCAAATAGCTGAGACACACCTAAAGAAATGTTCAAAGTCCTTAATGATTAGAGAAATGCTAATCAAAACGACCCTGCGATTCCATCTTACACCAGTCAGAATTGCTAAGATCAAAACCTCAGGTAACAGCACATGTTGGTGAGGATATAGAGAAAGAGGAACACTTCTCTATTGCTGGTGGAATTGCAAACTGTTACAACCATGCTAGAAATCAATTTGGAGGTTCCGCAGAAAATTAGAAATAGATCTACCTGAAGACCCACTTTTGAGAATATACCCAAAATATGCCCCACCAAGATGTCAAGAGGGCACATGTTCCACTATGCCCATAGCAGATTTGTTTGTGATAGCCAGAACCTAGAAACAATCCAGATGTCCAATGACATCCAGAATAACAAATACAGAAAATGTGGTTCATTTACAAAATGG
>LR750335.1:255787-302419 GCA_902729485.2 Mus minutoides
CACAAGCTGAAGTGCCCAAGTGAGAAGTTCCACTTGGGAGAGAAGAAAGAAAAGACAGGGAGGGAGGGAGGGAGGGAGGGAAGGAAGGAGGGAGGGAGGGAGGGACTTGGTACAGAAAGGGAAGTGGGGTAGAGGGAAACAGGATCTGATATTGGGTGTAAAAAAAGACTGAAGCCCTAAGGGCCAGCAGAAATAATGGAAACAGGCAACCTCAGGAGGTAGGAGGTTGGGGCAACTCTCCAGAATATAACAGAGACTTGGGAGTTGAGAGACTCTCAGGACTCAAATGGAGGGACCTTAGATGAAATTCCCTGTAGTGGGAAGAGGGAACTTGTAGAGCTCACTTCCAGCAGAAAGACAAGGCATCAAGTGAGGGATGGGCTTGCCATCCCACAGTCAAAAGTCTGACCCATAATTGTTCCCGTCTGAAAGAACTACAGGGATGGACATGGAGAGAAGTCTGAGGAAAAGAAGGTCCAGCAACAGGCCTAAAAGGGAGGCCCCAAAGCCTGACACTATTACTGAGTCTATGGAGCACTCACAAAAATGGACCTAACATGTCTGCCCTTCATAAGACCCAAGAAACAGCTGAAAGAATCAGATGCAGATATTTGCACCCAACTAGTGGACAGAAGCAGCTGACCCCTGTTGTTGAATTAGGGAAGACTGGAAGAAACTGAGGAGGAAGGCAACCCTGTAGGAGGACCAGCATCCTCAATTAACCTGGATCCCTTAGATTTCTCAGATACTGGACCACCAAATAGGCAGCACACACCACTTGATATGAGGCCCCCAACACATATACATCAGAGGACTTCAGGGTGTATTTTCAATCAGAGATGATGCACCTAATCCTAAAGAGACTGAAGGACCCAGAAGTTTATAGTTCTGGTGGGGTATGAGATGGAGGGTGGGGACATCCTCGTGGATACAGGCAGGAGTTTGGGGAAGGACCTGTGGGATGCAGAACAGTTGGAGGGTGGAACAGGAGGTGAATAAAATCTGGAGTTTTAAATAGATAGATAGATAGATAGATAGATAGATAGATAGATAGATAGATAGATAGATAGATAGATAGATAGATGCATAAATATATACATAAATACATAAATGTATGAATGTTTAAAAACTCCTGAATATATAATGTATAAACATGTTTCAGAAAGGAGCCCTCAAAATCTACCTTTAGAAGCATAGGTTTTAAAACAATAACACATAAGTTGCAGATGCCTCTTGTTATCCTGGAAGAAGACTGTGCCTTAACCAGGGAGTATAAGCTTGCCCTAAATCCTGTGTCCTCATTTCTGAAGTGAGGAAATAGAAAATGTTGTTTCCGATTCAGTGCATGTGCAAGTTTTATATTTCTTATTCCATAATTCTTTAAAGTAAGAAATCTATGGAAAATAATACTGGACCACCAAATAGTATGTTGTTCAGCAAAACATCCTTAAAATGCAATGTAGTGGTCAAAATCAATGTAATTGCCATCATCTGTAAGGTGTGAATAAAACCTTTAGTAATTTAGTAAACTTAATATCTTTTTCTGTGTGTAACATAAGCTGACTAACTCAGTTTACCAAGAACATAATAGGACAAAGCATATTTTTTAGAAACATATTAAAGATAAGCATTTAATATTTTAGTATTTTATGTCATCTAACAATAAATCTATGACATGGATAAACACATACTTTGAAACATAGTGTATAATATTTATTAAGTTAATATACATATAAGTGTATGTCAACTTTTTAAAAATTATTATTTTTAGATTAAAACACTATGTTGATTCCATGTCATGTTATCAAATAAATAATGAAGTTTTAATTCATTAATATTAAAGTTAAATTATTAAAAGAATAATTTTATTTTTACTTTGTTTACGTGTCTGTGCATACAGATATATACACAATGGTAGGTGCACATTAATATTTGCTTCTCTAAATATGGAGTTACATGTAGTTGTAAGCTACCTGACATAGTTGCTAGAAACTATATAGGTTTGCTGGCAGAGCAGTAAACAACATTAAACATTGAGCCATCTCTCCAATCCCATGGAAACTATTCTTACCCCTCCTCATCTGCTCTCTCAGCCAGCCAGCTCCCTGTCTCACTCCTCCTCCAGTGTGTGTTTTGTTTCCCTTCTGAGAGAGATTTACAAATACCTTCCTTGGGCCCTCCTTATTAATGCAGATTCTTAGGGATCTAGCATGACTGAATCCCGGGAAGGCTTCATCCATCAGCAGATAAGAAAAGATGCAAAGATCTACAGTCATCAGGCAGATGATACAGTCTATCACGCAGAGCTGGACTATCTTGTGGAAGAGTCGGAGATAGGATTGAGGGAACCTGAGGGGTCAAGGCACCACAAGAAGACCTACAGAGTCAACTATACTGGGTTAATGGGGCTCAGGAGACTTAATCTCCAACCTTGACCTAGGCCCTCTACACATTTGTAGCAAATGTACAGTTTGATAGTCTATTCATGTTGATCCCCTAATATTTAGAGGAGGAGCTGTCTCAGACTCTGTTGCCTGCCATTGGAACCCTTTCCCTTTCCTTAACTGCCTAGATAGTCCTCAGTGGGAGAGATGTAACTAGTCCTGCTGGGACTAGATTCCACAGGGTGGGGCAGTACCCAAGGGAAGTGTCCCCTTCTCTGAAGAGAAGGGGAGGGAGAAAAGAGAGAGGGATTTGTAAGGGTATGGCTGGAATAAGATGTGCAACTGGGATCAGTATGTCAAGCTGTATATATTATTGGAAACGTTACTTTCTTTTTATTTTTTGATGAAATCTAGTGAGATCTTTATTGTTAACTCAAAGAACTTACTGCTTTTATCTCAGTTTTCAGGGTTAATTTTAAAATAAATCTATTTTACTTCACCTTATTATATTTCTTGTTATATAATTATATTTAAATTATTTTTACTACATAATACTTGAGCCATTCTTTATTAAGTATGTCTTTGTTCCAGGCAATGTAGGTCTGTGTTCTACTTAATATCAAGAGCCAGTTTTATATCATCTGTATTTTAAGAAATTTTGCAGTTATTTCTCCAACCAATACCTACTGAATCTCTTTAGTGATCTGTGCACACAATAAAACCTAGACAATATTTTCAAGAGCCCTGATCCAGTTGGTGGATATTAATTAAACAAATGTATAATATGGAATTAACATAGCAAAAAGATTATGAATAAAGAATAATGGTTAAGGGTAAATGAAGGGATGTTTTATTGAGAGAGTGAAGGATGAAACACCCGAGTACGTATCCATCTCAACAGACCCATCAGTGAAATGGGGTAATTATGTATTACATAACTGGAGCAAGGATATTCTGAGAACTGACAACAATACCTTGTTTAAAACAGATGATCATTGCAGGGGATGCATAGGATAATATGCCTTAATTGACATGGATTGATGATGGCGAAAAGTGGAGTCTAAAAGCCACTGTCAGAGTTCTAGCTGGCAACATCCTGGCTTTGTGGGCACAACAGTTTCTGTAACCTCTCTGTGCCTCAGTTTTTCCAACTGTAGTACATTTTGCTCTTCTACTTTGGGAATGAATAATCAATTGGACAGTGGACTAAGAAGCAGTTGTAATGAGAGACACAGAGTGATTGCTGGAAGAATGTAAGCTAGGTTCTTATATTATCATTGGATTTTCAATGATGCAATACAGATTGCTTCCTGACATAAATTAACAATATATGTTCCCACCCAGAACATACGACTTCTAAGAGATGTGTATACTATAATGCACCTGTTTCTACAAAAGTAAGAGCTCTGCTTTGGGGGTTCAAGTGTTCCATACACTATTTAATTGCTTTCCATCGAAAGAATACTAAATTGAGAATGATTAAATTAAGTGAACTGGAGAAAGCCTATTACTAATGTAAATCATTATAAAAGCTTCACTAGGCAAAGAAGTAAAACTAGAGAGTATAATGAAGTGTCTTTGGATAGTCTTCTAGTAGACAATTAAATTGCTAAAAGTGAGACAGTACTGTTAATAATTGCACATTTCATTTAATATATAATTATTCATTGTGGTCTTGATAGCTTTCTTAAGCTCAGCAATGGAAGTGACCCTTTTTTTCCTCCATGTACTTATTCCTCGTGTGTCTAAAATGTCTCCATTTATCTTCCTTCACCTTATACCTAGTGTATAGAAAAGGGAATAGTCTTTTGTCTCCTTAAGACTTGTGTGTCAAATAAAAACATTCATTCCTCCACAGAAGGACAAGGAACACTTGTCTCTTGGAGATAATAAATGTGCTGACTTATTTCATGTCTAGTATCCTAGGAGGAAATGATATTTTGGGGCAGAAAATGCTTACAACTATAAGGAATTGCAGAAGAATATACTGGTTCTAAAGCAATCCAATTCACTACTCAAAATATGTCACAAATTAAGAAAAAAAAATAAGAGAATTCATTAGCAAAATGTTTCATGCGACTACCCAATAATTATCCTTTGACTATTTGGCAACACACAATTAAATTCTTTGCTTATGGAGTTTCTTTCAGTTATAAAGAACATTCATGGTCACTACATTTTTGGATTAAAATAATTTATATCATTTGAAGTACTGAGAATAGTGTCATGCCTGAGATGCTTTTTATAAATTGTCTGGCTTATTTCTCCCTATAGCTTCAAGGGGCTCTACTAGACCATAGTTTACATATTAGAAAGTGTGAGAAAGAAAAAGCAGAAAGTTTGTCTGTTTTCTAAAACACTGGGTTACAAATCTAACTATGAAACATCTTACATAGTAAGAGATAAATCCATCTTTATCATCATTTTATTTTATTCAGATGAGTAGAAAAGAGTGATTAACCTTTATTGATATAATAATAATAATAATAATAATAATAATAATAATAATAAGCAGGGTACCAAGTAATTCAGCAAAATTTTCCAATAAGTCTAGGCATGCTATAACAGGAATCTTATTGGAACAGAATGAATCATATACATATATTTTGGTAAATAATATTAACTAGGAGCTTGCTTTGCATGTAATCACAAAGTAGAAAATCAAAACAGTACAAAATCAACAATTATTGGACTTAAGGAATATGTTCCAGACAATTAACTTTTCTAACTACATAAATATAGACCTAATTCTTTTATCATTGATAAGTTTATCTTTCAGTTAGTGACTTTTTTACTCAAATATTTAAATGTATTCATTTTTAAAAAATCATTTTGGTTTGCAACTACAATATCTTTCTGTTGAGTTTCTCTTGTTTTTATAAATAGAAGAATAATTTATTTTCTTATCTTAATTGTTCTCTGACAAAAATATCTCCATCCCATATTAATCCTTTCAGCTTCTTAGTGATTATAATTTCATTAATACACATATCTACTTAACACATGTCCATCACTAGAATAAACAGCACATGAGAGCGATACCTCATTTGTTTGCTACCATGTTTCTGATGTGCGGAGGTGTATGGACAGATAGTGAGTATTTAAAAATATGTGAAATGAATGAATAAACTGCATGGTCATAAAATTATAAAAGGAAATCAGTCTCTATCATGACTTTTTGAATATGTACAAATGTTTGATATGTATAGAAACATAGGTAAATGGGCAAGTATGATATCAAATTTATTGAGAACATTTTTTTCAAAAATGGCTGTATTTTTATGACAGATCATTCATTAGCAATAATGTCACAAATTATAATATGAACATTTGGAAGGAAGTCTAATGAAAAATTCAAAGTTGTTTCTAATATCCTTAATGAGAAACAGATTGATAAAGAAATTAAAATGTATGCTTTTATCTTCTATAAAAGTATCCCAAAATCAACTAGACATGTAAGTATTTTAGTAATAAAATTCACTAACAGGTTAAGAAGTCTACAAATATGAATAAAACAGTAAATAAGGCAGTATACTCAGGAGTGGAGTGTCAATAGAATCTTTGAGGTACATGGGTGAAAATAGTTTGATCAAAGGAACATTCATAGACATGTCATGAATCAAAGTTTTCATACTATCCATGCATTCCTGTTTAAATTAAAGCAGAGAGTATATATAGATCTGGATTAAAAAGTATACATGCTGAAAGCTGTGTGTTAAGATAATGGACAAATCAATTAAATACAATTATGAAAGTTAATCTAATTCAAATCCTTTGAAAACAAAAACCGATCTCTATTTAAGGATATAACCTGACTCAGATTTTGCATCTTATTCCTTTTTACTGGTTCCAGTAGAATAAAGTGAGATTTTGAACAGTTTTACAAGGTTGGTTTTTGATTGTCATCTCTGATTCCCTTTGGCTTAAATTCTCTTGGCATTAGGCAACAAATGGTAGACACTGATAGAGTATCCATAAAAAATAAAACAGAGATAACAGCTTTGAAGAACAACAGTGTAACAGTATAAGCATGATAACAGCATAATTTGATGCATTCTTGACTGCAGGGAACCCTTTCAGAGAAGATGACTACAAAACCTGTCATAAGCATCAATATAATTTTACTGTGATGAAGAGGAATGAAGTAGTCCCCCGAAAATAAAGATCAAGGTTCAGATATGTCAAATGCATAAGGCAGCATATTAGAGAAAGATTATGGAAAACTTAATATAATCAAAGCATTTCTAATTTATTCTTTTATCCATGAACAACCATTGAAACCTTTGTATATGAATGTGAGTATACATATGAAACCTTTGCATATGAATGTGTGTGGATACAAAAAAGAGAGGATGTTTATGTGTTAGATTGGGAGATTCTTCAGGGGAGGAGAATCTGTTCACTGGAAAAATACAAGGATTTTTACACAGAACATCCTTAACATTGAACACCTAATCACTTCAATTTCAACTCTATTGATTTGTGATCCCTATTAAGCATTTCCTTTTNCATTTCCTTTTGTCAGAAGAGCTAGTTGTCTACATGTAAAGAAGTGTTCATTTGATTGACTGCCTTACTTGCAGTCAAATTCACTCCAAACTTAACACATAAAGCAGAATCTATGAACTCCATCCCATTCCTTCCTCCCATTGTCTTTCTGATAGCCTAGTATGTTCAAGTTACAAATCAATTTCTGATTCAGAAAAAAATATGTTTAATAAGCCACATAAATTTGTAAGTTTCATGAAAATTTGGTACTTGCAATATTTAATAAGGGGTTTAAGATATGAGTATACCCTTGAACTTAACAGTGCTGCTGATTACCTGGTTCCTTGTTCTTTTGATTGTATCATATATGGTAAAGTCATTCCTTGAAATGCAACCTGTATTAGCAACACAAGTGATTCTGATAAATCTAGAAAAAGGGTTCAGTCTGTAATATCAACAAAGAAGTATGGTTTGAAAAGGCAAAGATTACTCAGAGGCCTCTGGAACTTTCTGGTCTTTGGAAGCAAAATAAAAGAAATCTTGTTGCTTTATCTTTTTATTCATTCTGGCTTTGATGCCTGGAAGAGTTGCATCTATTTTAAAGGAAACATGATGTCAGAAGGGCAGAAATAAAAAAAAAATAAAGAACATGCAAGGTTGGATACATTGTTATACCAATAACTCAGTTACCTACATGCCCATCATGCGTCAGGATTTCCTATTATACCAGATAATGCTTTTCTTCATTGTTTTTGTCATTTCGAGTAAGGGATTTTGTTATTAGGATTCACAATCATTCCAACTGACAAAAATAATAAAATCTCTAAAACAAAATTTGCTAAAAGGAATCTTTTTTTTTTTTTTAATTTGGTTAATAAAATACACGGCACTGTTGAGTTATATTTTGGAGCTGTGCACAAAAGCATTCTGAATAATAGCAGTTAACAGTTTATTCTTCAAAAGATTAAGGGATTATGTGACATAAAGTAAAATAACTTTGCCTCTGTTGTGTATTTTATAATCTGTGGCTAATTACAAGGTTTCATGTAAATGAGCAACTTTGTAATATGTTTGTTTCATCTAATACTAAATATGAAGCTCTATTTTTATGCATTACTTGATAAGGTAAAATTTTTTATAAAGGAACAAGTCTATACTAAGGCCTAAATGGAATTTCTTTACTAACTTCTGTCCTCACAGCTTAGGAATCAAGTCAAAAGAGGAGGCAGAAAGATTGTAAGCCAGGCTGATGGATGATAACAGGAAAGCATTGTCTTTCAGTCACAAAAGGACTAAAAAATGTGTATTTGAACTCACAGAGAATGTAACAGTATGCAGAAGACCTGCATAGGTTCAGATCAGAAAAGATGCCAGCACTGAGAATGGGAAGTAAACACAAAGTGTCACTCCTGAAGAAAAGATTGGGGAAAAAAAAGTCACTTACAATTAATACGCCTTGGGAAAGGAAAAAAAAAATCACTTTATGGAGTGTCACTGTGTATGGTAATCAACCACAAATGGGACAGACCCATTTCCAGGAGGAGCTGACGAGCAAGAAATGGATTTCATAGTTGTTTTTACTGATGCTGTTACGTATCTGTGTGTTTATGTGCACATGCACGTGTGTGTGTGTGTGTGTGTGTGTGTGTGTGTGTGTGTGTGTGTGTTTGTACGTTCTGTGTAGTTTTTGTTTTTAACGTATTGGTTTCCACTTTTTTGGATATTGTTTTCTCAGTTTCATTTTGAGAGAGACAGAGCATGACGTTGAATCTGTGAGGTGTACCAGACAGGAATTGGGGAAGAGGAAAGAATTTGATCAAAGTATATCATACATAATAAAATAAAGTATGTAAAAAAGAAATAGGGAACAATATTTTATCCAGAGCTGTCAAAAGACACAGGACAATGACTATATGTGTCTATTAGAGAAGATATGAGAAAGTACTACATGAAAATTAGTCAGAATAAAATTATAAGAAGAAGGACTTTTGTCATGTCTTGTTGTTTTGACCTCTTGGGTGCTGTGTTTTACAGCCCTGCTTTTTTCTTAAGAGGAAATGGAGGAGAGTAGATATGTGGGACAGAGGAATTTGAAGGGGGTTGCGAGGAGTAGAGGGAGGGAAAATTGTGGTTAGATGAATTGTGTGAGAGTTGAATCTATTCTCAATGAGAGAGAGAGAGAGAGAGAGAGAGAGAGAGAGAGATTCAGAGAGTTTACCCTGAAGTATTAAGTATTGCAAAAATCTTAGCAGTAGTACTCTTTCCATTCGTATTCCACCAAGAATGTGTATAGTTACAACTATTCTTCATACTTGTCAAACAAAAATGGAAGAAATTTCACTTGATCAGTTTTAAATTGCCCACTAAGTGAACTTTTTGATAAATGAATGGAGTGCAAAATGACCATATCTAATTGGTCTGTGGGCACATAAAGCCTGGTGCTGTTCTCAGCAAAGATCTTGGCTGATCAAGTGCTGATCTTGGCGAAGATCAAGTTTGACTATGTTAAACTTATGAAGGCTTGTCCCTGAGTTCTACAAATTAAGGTATACATTTGCAGCTGAGGAGATGATTTAGTCAGTAAGTGTGTGATGCTTGAGTGAGGACCGGAGCTCAGATAATCAGCACCTGTATAAAAAGATGGGTGTGATGGGTTACCCCTCTAACTCTCTGTGCTGATGTAGAGACAGCAGGATTCCAGGGGTTGTTGGAAAGGCCTTCTAAACAAAAATGAAACCCTTTATGATCAGTTGCAATACACCAAATAAAGGTGGTAAGTAATAAAATAAATAAAGCCTATAGAAAATTCTTACCTACATACACACACACACACACACACACACACACACACAAAGAGAACAGAAAGTGAAAAAAATGGTCAGTTTTGTATAAAATAGTAGAAGTAACAGAATAAAAACCCAATAACCTCAAAAGAATGAGATATTTAAAAAGAAGCAGAAAGCAAAGAAGCCTAAAATTGTTGTCAAGTCCATAATGTGGAGACATGAATGCAGAATCAAAGAGTTTTGAAAGTTTAGTGGAAAATTTGTTTTGTTCTGTAGCTTTAAGTAAAAGTGTAAATTAACTTGACACACTGGGTATATATATATATATATATATATATATATATATATATATATATATATATGTAAATTTTTACTGGAGTTGAATAGTTGAATATTATAAATGGCCCCAACTTGTAAGTCTATTTATGAACATTAATTTGGCAATAGTGTACAAAGCAAATTACAGTAAGATAAGACTATGTCATGGTTTCTTAACTGCCTCCAAGATGAGATAGCTTAAATTTTTCATGAATTAATAAAAATAAAAGGAATAATTCTAAATGAATAAAAAATAAAATAATTATTTGATATAAGAAAATACTATATTATATTGAAACTAATGACTCTCTTCTAAATATATCAAAAAGACTGTTTCTAGAATGTCAAAATATTTAGGTTTTCTGTTTCAGTGGACCTGATTGGGATTTTGTATGTAGCAGGAATTTGTGGGGCAGTTTTGAAAGGATGGATATGTACTATAGGCGTGCAATGATATTTTGAGATGGTACAGATTGCAACAAAAATTGCGACAGCATTGTAGATCAATGAAAAGCAAGTCGAAAAAGACGTAGACTCAAGGGAATAATACACAGAAATAGGACTTAGCATTATAGTGTTTGGTACCATGTCTTTGGCTACTTTGACTACTTGCTTGTGACATTGGAACTAACATAAGCATTGTAAATATTTTTTGCATTTTATTTAATGGCAAGAGGAAAGTAAAGTATATAGTCATTAAACAGCCAGAAGAGAGTTTAGAGTTAGATAACACAGGCAATGCTAAAATATCACATTACATACTTTGGTGCAGTTGTAGTTGTATATAGCTAGACAACAAAGACTAATGTAAAGAAAGAGTCAATAGAAGCCATTTGATAGGATAACAGGCTGTGGGATAATGAAATATATCTGAGAACTTCAATACATTAGTTAGTGAAACAGAGATAAATATTAAAACTTCGATTTAAGGTAGCACTGAGTCTTGGAAGCAGAAAGATACGGGAAGCTGTGCCTTAATGGAAAGTAGAGGATACATCTCAAAGGATAGTTGTTTATAAAACTGATGTGAATACTGACAGATAAACTGAAGTCAGAAGTGTAGACAAAAGGGTGCTGACTGTGTTCTCTCTTGTTTCAGGGGCAGTTCTTCAATCTTGTCTAATTTTATAGCTAGAAAACTTTAATTTACCTGTAGATTCTTAACACAAAGTGATTACTGGATGGCTATTGGGTTACTTAGAGAAAGGACTGAAGAAACTGACAGGTGGATTTGCCACCCCACAGGAAGAACAACAATATCAACCAACCAGACCCCCCATTCTGAGCTCCCAGGTACTGAATCACCAACCAAAGAATACATATAGAAAGGACCCATGACTCCAGCTGCATATGTAGTAGAGGATGGCCTTGTGGGACATCAATGGAAGGAGAGGCCCTTGGTGCTGTGAAGGCTTGATGCCTCCATGTAGGGGAATGCCAGATTGGGGAGACTGGAGCTGGTGGGTGGGTGGTGGTGGAACACCCTCATAGAAGCAGGGGAGGGGGGATATGATAGGGGATTCCAGGGGGGAAGCTGGGAAAGCGGATAACATTTGAAATGTAAATAAAGAAAATATCCAATCAAAAAAGAGAGAGAGAAGAAATGTGTATGCAAATTACTTCTTCCCTTATTCTCTTTTCCTCTATCCCTCTTTCGCTCTCTCTTCCCCTCCCTCCCTCAATTCCTCCCTCTATCTCTCTGTGTGTCCTTTAACCTATACTTATTAGTTCATCAAGTTGTCTTTAAGGACCTACTGTGGCACCCACAATATTCCACTTGGAGGGACACAGAATACAAATGATATTATCCTTGTTGTAATGGCTAGACTGTGTACAGTTAGACATGCAATCTAATTCAGATAATGATTTGGCGTGTTTTAAGTGGGGAAGTTTCCTTAGATAGTTCCATCTACAAGGCACAGCTGACAGTCAAAGAAGTAGTCCATTCCCCCTTTTCATATAAGGTGAAACTACTTAGTTTCCTGTTTGTAAGTAAATTCCTCTGCTATTAAATCTAATGCCATGTTTAGTGGTAATTTTTAATTATATATTGGACACTCTAGTACATGCGCTTTGGTTCTTACAGGTTTTCAGAATTTATATTTGCATTTGTACTATTTATATGTCTTTGGAAGCGATCTTGGTAACCGCATCAAAAATAAGGTTGTAAGTTCTTTTTTTTTTTTTTTTTTTTTTTTGAAGATAAAAATGTTGGGATTTTATTAAGGTATAATTATTAATATTTTTTTCAACTTTTATTAGATATTTTCTTTTTTTACATTTCAAGTGTTATCTAGAAAGTTCCCTGTACCCTTCCCCTCCCGGCCCTGCTCCCCTACCCACCCGCTCCCACATCTTGGCCCTGGCGTTCCCCTGTACTGGGGCATATAAAGTCTGCATAACCAAGGGGCCTCTCTTCCCAATGATGGCCGACTAGGCCATCCTCTTCTATATATGCAGCTAGAGACATGAGCTCAGGGGGTACTAGTTAGTTCATGTTATTCTTCCACCTAGAGGGTTGAAGACCCCTTCAGCTCCTTGGCTACTTTCTCTAGCTCCTTCCTTGGAAACCCTGTGTTCCATCTAATAGCTGACTGTGAGCTTCCACCTCCATGCTTGCCAGGCATTGGTATAGTCTCCCACGAGACAGCTATATCCGGGCCATTTCAGCACCATCTTGCTGGCATATGCTATAGTGTCTATGTTTGGTGGCTGATTGTGGGATGGATCCCTGGCAGCCGCAGTCATTGGGTCCATCCTTTGGATTCAGCTTCACACATGATCTCTGTAACTCTTTCAGTGTGTGCTTTGTTCTTAATTCTAGGAAGGGGTGACGTGTCCACATTTTGATCTTCCTTCTTCTTGAGTNGTTAAACTTATGAAGGCTTGTCCCTGAGTTCTACAAATTAAGGTATACATTTGCAGCTGAGGAGATGATTTAGTCAGTAAGTGTGTGATGCTTGAGTGAGGACCGGAGCTCAGATAATCAGCACCTGTATAAAAAGATGGGTGTGATGGGTTACCCCTCTAACTCTCTGTGCTGATGTAGAGACAGCAGGATTCCAGGGCTTGTTGGAAAGGCCTTCTAAACAAAAATGAAACCCTTTATGATCAGTTGCAATACACCAAATAAAGGTGGTAAATAATAAAATACATAAAGCCTATAGAAAATTCTTACCTACATAGACACACACACACACACACACACACACACACACACACACAAAGAGAACAGAAAGTGAAAAAAATGGTCAGTTTTGTATAAAACAGTAGAAGTAACAGAATAAAAACCCAATAACCTCAAAAGAATGAGATATTTAAAAAGAAGCAGAAAGCAAAGAAGCCTAAAATTGTTGTCAAGTCCATAATGTGGAGACATGAATGCAGAATCAAAGAGTTTTGAAAGTTTAGTGGAAAATTTGTTTTGTTCTGTAGCTTTAAGTAAAAGTGTAAATTAACTTGACACACTGGGTATATATATATATATATATATATATATATATATATATATATATATATATATATATATATGTGTGTGAGTTCTTTTGTGAATGGGTTACTTCACTCAGGATGATGGTCTCCAGATCCATCCATTTGCCTAGGAATTTCATATATTTATTGTTTTTAATAGCTGAGTAGTACTCCATTGTGTAAATATACCACATTTTTTGTATCCATTCCTCTGTTGAGGGACATCTGGGTTCTTTCCATTTTCTGGCTATTATGAATAAGGCTGCTATGAACATAGTGGAACATGTGTCCTTGTTACCAGATGGAATATATTCTGGATATATGCCCAGTAGGGGTATTGCAGGATCTTCAGCATCAACTCTGGATAGATGCTGTGTATTTGAGCCTCCTTGTAATTTGTGGACTTGTGGGCTGTGGATAATGACTCTTATGGAACTGGAAATGCATGTGCAATTCAAATGGAAAATGCTCATGCGCCATTTGAACTGAACATTTCCACTGGCAAGCTGATGCATTTAAAACATCTCCCAATCCCCTTGATATGTGTTATAATATGAGATTCATATCTCAGACACTACCTAGTAATGGTTTTAAGAAAAAATAAAATATAGTTACCAATAGTTTCTTATTTTCCAATAACTTATTCTCTGAAGTATATAGCTTTCTGTGGAAGAAATTTAGCTAAAAAATATCTTTCGGAATCTTTCTGAAAAAAAGAAGAAAGAAAACATTGTCTATCAAACAAGGGATAAAAACATTATTTCTTCCAAAATCGACTCAGTATCGGTGATATGGATAAAAATATCTCCATAGAACTATTATCTTGAGAGCCTGAGAATTTGAGATCATCTTATCTTAATTCTGTGTGGGAGGACTGCTTCTGACAAGCTTAATTTTTTTTTCTCTCCAGATAACTCACCTCTCAACTTGTCAAGTCTCTGATGTGAGATTCAGGGTTAAACAAAGAGCCACACTGAAAGACTCACACAAGTGGGAAAGTTGAAAACGAGGTAAGACCTGGCTCTCATTAACCAAAAGAAAACACAATCTGCAATCTCTGAGATGATTCTGTCTCTTCCATCAAAATAATTTACAAGTGTAAATTCTCTAATTTAGTCAAAGCTTTCAACTCTACAGAGTAAGACATGCAACAAATTCGAGTTACCTCTTTTTTTTTTTTTTTTTTTTTTTTTTTCAGTTCCATCTCATATTTAGTCAGTGATGATTTGGAAATATTTTAAGATTTTTTTTCCTATTCATATTAGTACAATGTGTGGCATTAAATATCTCTGATTTAAACCCAATTGAGCCAAAGTGGTGACACTGATATCATTTCTTACTATGGGACATAGAGATTTATGGAAGCAATGAGAGACCCTGTACTCTTCGTAGTAAAATGGTACAGATCCTACATTTTTGAAGTCTCAGCAATTTTTCCTTTTTCCTTCGAATTGAGTATGACATTTAAGAATATTACCTACACCTAGCATGCGTACACCTGTTCTGTATTTCTCTTCCTTGAACTTGACATTTTCTAAGATAATCCATGAACCTCATACAATTTTCTTTTTATAAGAAAACTGTATTACTTCATCTAAAGCTTTCTAGGAGGGAGCCTAACAATGGTAATCAATAAATAGCAGTTACTACTAATATATTTTATGTTATTAATAATAGAATCAGCCAATTCCCATTCTATAGCTAGGAGCCAGTGTTTGTTCCTCTTTATTCTGACCGGTTTTACTTCTGCTATTTCCTCTCTGCTATGTTTTCTCTTCTCTTCTTCTTTGCAATAAAATCCCCATCATAACCAGGTGATCCTAATGCTTGCCATATATCTTTAAAACAAAGATTTTCAAATTCTAAGCATAAATCAAAATCATCAATATTTTTAGTGTATACTCCAAAAAATGGGTTCTGTCTCACTTTTTAACCTTAATTCTTCATTTTTTATGATAGCACATACTACAAAAATCCACAACTTCAAATATTGAAGCAGTGAACCCAGGACTCTCACATGCTTATGATTGAAGCTACATATAGCTAATGATGTAGTCTCCTCACGACAGATTTCTTATTCCCTTCCTGGCGATTGGATTCCTTCATATACATATAGAAAATGTATCTGTGCCATTTCGTTGTACAGCCATGAGTTAATTATTACGAGGCAGATAACTAAAAATTACCAACATACTAACAAATATGATTAACTGAATACTAGTTCTACCTCCTTCATTTTCACACAATCAAACCTTTCTATGTGTCTAAACAAAAGACTAAAAGTCATTACAAACATCATAACTTTGAAAAGTCCAGAAATGCACTTTGAAAAGGGTTGGGGGGAGATTCTCAGCCAAGCCATAAAACTAAGTGTTCTTTGACCAGGACCCTTTGACAAGTTTGATTCCTCGGTGTAGTCTAAAAGCATATGTAATTCTTCTTTCCAAATTGGAGCATTGTTCTGAGTTTCAGAAACTCAAGTGGCTGTCTGAAACAACAAAACTTATTCCATTCCTGCCTCCACCCACAACAGAATCTGAGCCATTAGAAATCAGTTCCTTGCTGAAGTTTTGTCTTACATGTCAAGGTTTTGCCGGAAGCCTATTTCTATTGCCAGGTTACAAACCTCTAAACTACAGCTACATTCTGAAAACAGCACACACCCTTAGCCTCAGTGATATGAACGGCACTGGTATAATACTCCGAACCCAGCATCAGCCATTAGCTCAAATAGCTTGATTTGGCCCAATTGTTGTTCATATCCTTCTATACATTTGCTAAAATGCCTGCGGTGCCTTTCAATACTACTTAACTATAGCCTGTCCTCCAGGAAATGTCAGGCACCACCTCCTCTGGTGACATGCAGACATGTGCTACTTAGCACAGTTTTATCACTAAGATTTTAACTTGATACATGTAAGTATTTTTTTCTATTGAAAATGTACTCCACTACCAAAAGAATATATACTCCTAAGATATGTTACAATGTGATTTTTGTGGTTTTTATGTCTTACAGACTATTGTTTTTAGGAAGTATACTAGCAAGGATACAGACAGACACAGCCTGCTCTTTCCAGAGTACTGGCAGAATAAAAATACATCATTTTCCTTTGATATATTACTTAACTGTTTCTTTGAATAGAAATCAGAGGTTCTCAATCTGTGGATCATACCCCTTTAGGGTTCACGTTTCAGATATCCTGCATATCAGATATTTGCATTATGATTCATACTTAGTGAGATAACAGTTATGAAGTAGCAACAAAATAACTGTATGCTTGGGGGTCATCACAACATTAGAAACTATCTTAAAGGGTCGCAGCATCAGGAAGTTTGAGAACCACTGCTCTAGATTGTGAGGTGCTTGCATGGGTAGGTATAATTACAAAGCATACAGATAACAATAGGTTAGAATTCAGCCTAATCAAGCTGGACATGATTAAACATGTGTTTGGATCACTGGTGATTTTACCCCTCTAAGGTTTTATTTTTTCAAGCACTTCTATAACCTTAAGCAACTTATGCAAACTCAATGATTATTTATTCTCTCCAGTACTGTCTGCTTCACCTTGAATAAAGTATTAAGAATTTCTAAGTCCTTATGTTTTCATCTATATATGGAAGTAAGGGGGCCTCTGTCAGATTAGCAAAGATTATCATCATTAAAAAAACCATATAAACATAAAGAATTTCTCTAATATAAAATTAGGATTACAAAAACATTAGTCTCACTGACCGCCTTTTGATATCATAATTTTTACCCATGTATGCCTTTTTCTTCTTCAAGTCATATATATATATATATACACACACACACACACATATGGACAGAAAAGCACAAGCTGTGATATTCTGCTTCATGCTTAATTCTTTCAAAGTCACTGTATCAGTACAAAAATGTTCCACAACAGGAGGTGTGGTTGTAATGTTGAAATTCATTTGAAAAGTAACTTTAGGGGAAATTTGTTTTTTTATGGTTAACTCTCCTGTGATTGGTCTGTCCTTGTTCCACATCTGCTGTGTAGATTCCAGATCTTGTGGCATGGTGTATTAACAGAGTGGAAAGATATTTTCAGCCAAGAATAGGGGCAATTAGGATGGAATTGATAAGGTATAGGCTATCATAGTCAGGAATTCGTCCTGTATCCAAAGTGTTTTCAACCAACTGAGTCATGTGACAAGAAAGGATAATCTTGAGCAAGAAAAGTGAAAACAATCCAGGCCAGCCTGAAACAACAACAACAAAAAATGGGCAGGCCCCAAATGAACAAACAAACAAAAAATAAAGAAGCAGGAACAAGTGCATAAAACAAAGGATAAGGAAATGTTTGAAGCTGTGATCAAATCCATATTGTAAATTTATTCTTTTAAAAATTATTCCCCCAAACAAATAAGACACTAATACAGGAAATTATTAATGATTTTCTTGTGAACATGCATTGCATTATGTTTTCAAAGCACAGTGACACTTTAATGTTTATAAACTTATTAGAAAGGCCCTGTTGATAATGCACAAATACATTACCTCACCTAATTACTTTGGTGGTGATACCTGACATCCACTAAATTATTTTTGCTGTTTTAAATTGATAGTAAATGAGTTTTTCCTGATGAAGTGACTCAGTAAGTAAAGGTCACACAGCTCTCTCCTCGTTGAAGTACAATCTCATTTATACAGGGAAGGATTTCTTCTTCTCCTTAGGAGGCTTTGGTGGAGTGTTCTTAATTAAAGATTTCGATGGGAAACATTTACAAGTAGGTTTTCTTTTCGTTTACTTTTGTTTTAGTATAGAATAGAGTTTATATAGGGCATTGGGAGGGGAGTTGAAGGGGTAATAATGATAAGAAGGGAGAGAGAGGGGGGAGAGAAGGAAAGAGAGGGAGAGAGAATAGAGGAGTAAAGATAAGCCATGAACATGTGAAGAGAAAGGCGGGAGGGCAATAGGGAGTGAAGGGACAGAGAGGGAAGAGAGGGAGAAGAGCATGAGCTACAGTAGTTTTTGTTGTTGTTGTTGTTGTTATTCCATTAGGCATTTATCTTTCCTGTTCCCCACCTGCTTCTTACTAATTCTTGCTTGGGAACCCCATAGTTCTCACTCTCTTTACCAAATCCCAACAAAGAAGGCTGAATATGTATCACATATAGTGAATTACATTTCTTCTTACTGATGAAAAAACTAAGTTAAAAAGTGAAGACAAATTAAATAATATATTTCATGTAACCCCAAAATACACCCAATATAGTTGTGCAGAAACATGTATAAAAGTAATATTTGTAATGTTTTACTACTTTACTATACTTGCTTTCCTATTTATTTACAAATTATGGTTCATTTATGGTTGTGACTAATCAGATTGACAAAGAGAAAAGTCATACATTTCCTATGGTCATGCCATTTTGCTTTATGTTGAAAGATTGTCAAACTGTCATGTAATCAGCTAAGCACACAAAGATATATTAGAATTTAGAAATCTGCTTTGCTTTTAATATATTGTCTAAAGAATTGACAATAAGCTGTGTTGAAGTATTGAAGTAGTGACTCTGAATGGCTTTTGAAACTTCTCTGTGATTTGCACTGGAATATTTTGAGTCCAATAATTTAGTAAACCCTTGAAATTAACTTTCCCTAAGCCTATTGATTAACTGTTGGCACTGAAGTGGTCTTTTCCAGAGTGGGCACTGTCTCGGGTTAGATAAGTATTAGCCACCTAAATACTTTCAGGTATTACTGAGTATTTCAATCTCAGGGAGAAAGAAGCAAGATAATAAGATAATTCCTCTTTTTTTTTTTTTTTTTATAAAGTCCAGTTAAGTATATTTTTGAATAATCAATTTTTTGCAAACAAATACATGACCTTAAAAATTAATACCTATGACTAGTCAGTCTTTATTTTAGAATATTGAGTAATGCTGATTTGGCAGACTTATACCTTTTAAAAAAGAGATTCTGTTCCTTTCTGGAATTCACTAAGTGGACCAGGCAGGGCTTACATTCAAAGAGATCCAACATTTCATTCCTTACCTCCAAATTAAACTTTTTAAAACCCCCAAATGTCAAGGAAAGTTTTGTGAGCCTTTTAAGAAAGGAATACACCTCTCCCCCTTTCCTGATTTGAGTGCAAGTATAAAAGAAATATATATTTTCATCTAAGTTATAATACATTTGAATATCTTCCAGATAATTTATGTTTATTATTACAAATAATAGCCAGGGCCATTTGGTTTAACTTTAAATATGCAACACACACACACACACACACACACACACACACACACACACACACAAACACCACTCAGGCGCACACAGACTGACTTTGTGAATATACTCTTTGAAATGATATTCTCACTGAATTCAAACAATGGCTGAGGAACTTAATAAATGCCAGTGGTGTTTATTTTTGGTTTTGCCAGGTCAGGAAGGTTCTTGTCCCTCTGTCCATTTAGTGGCTTTATTAGTACTATTAAACATTTAATCTTGGAACATTTTACTTAAAAAAATAGGTGAATGACTCTGAAGATGTTTTGTAAGTTACTCTGTGACTCTAAAAGTGTTATTTTTTTTTCAACTTTTATTAGATATTTTCTTCATTTACATTTCAAGTGTTATCCAGAAAGTTCCCTATATCCTCCCCCCTCCCGGCCCTGCTACCCTACCCACCCGCTCCCACCCCCTGGCCCCGGCGTTCCCCTGTATTGGGGCAAATAAAGTCTGCATAACCAAGGGGCCTCTCTTCCCACTGATGGCCAACTNAAGGTCAAGTCTAAGTGGTTGAAGGACCTCCACATAAAACCAGAGACACTGAAACTTATAGAGGAGAAAGTGGGGAAATGCCTCGATGATATGGGCACTGGGGAAAAATTCCTGAACAAAACAGCAAAGGCTTGTGCTGTAAGATCAAGAATTGACAAATGGGACCTCATAAAGTTGCAAAGCTTCTGTAAGATAAAAGTGTTATTATAAAAGCAGTATTGTTTAGTCCCAAGTGGGAGACCTTCTATTTTTATTTTGTGTCTAATAACATTCTCTGAAATTAAGAGTTTCAAGTGTCAGCCTATATGGTTTTTATTTATAGACTTGTGCTGATTATTATTTTTCTGTCCAAACTTTTGATAATATTAGCACTGCACAAGCTGGACAAAGGCACCATTTCTGTTAACATGCATCATTGAAAAAATAAGAAACGAAAATAAAATAAGATTCCAGTTAAACCAGGAAAACTTCAAAATATATGAATGAAAGAAAAACTAATGAGATACATAGGGAAGAATGAGGGAAATTTTATTTTATTTTATTTTATTTTATTTTATTTTATTTTATTTTATTTTATTTTATTTTATAATAGGGCAACCTGCCACTTCAACCTATGGCATTAGGTTGCTAAAGCCAAACTAGCAGTCAATAAATATCATGAACCACAACCCACCGGAATCTGATTACTCAGTGGTTAGAGAGCTGAGAGCCAAAGCCTCTAAAAAGAATCCTAAGCTTGTGACATTTACAAAGCTGTTTCTAAAGACAAAACAGGTAGGAAAGGTCATGACAGACTAAGGCTACGGTGGGGGTGGGGGGGCAAGGGAGGATGCTGCTCATCCACTGGAAGATTAAAGGATTCAGAGTTGTAGAGGGGAAAGTTTGTAATTTTCCTGAACTCAAAAACTATGTTTCTGATACATATATGTGCCATGAATCTGAAGCCGTGAAATGCAGTATTAAGTGTTGGTTTTTCTTTTTCCCAGTAACCAAGAGAATACTAAATCTTCTCCTAGTGTTAAGTTCTAGCAACAGTTAAGTTCAGGCAAGGTTAGATATTCTAAGCTTCCTCAACTTCGTATGTATACTAAGGTCTTAAATCATGTCGTAATTCTAAAACTCTAAGATAAGGAAATCATCAAAGATTGATTTAGAGTAGCAGCACTGATTTTAACGTACAGAATCTTAATGTCAATAATCCTAAGCTTTAACTAGTTTCTCAAAGAGAGAATAACCACTTGTAGATTAATTAATTTATGATTTCCTTATATTCTCCTATTTCCAAATCAAATTTTAACATTCATTTCAAGCCACCCACTCCTGTTGAATTTACTAGAAATGTTTATAAAAAGGCTTGCTGTCTGGTTTTCACAATTTTGCAGGTTTCATAGAACTACTTTAAAAATATTTTTAATGAAACTATTCATGATACATGCCTGTGCAGAAACATGTCCTTATGTGGTACAGTTAAAGTATCACCGAGCTTAATATACTATAGAAAATCACAAAAAATGGTAAAATATTCTGTTTTTTTTTAATTTCAAACAAATGTGAATTTGTTGTTGTTATTGTCCAAAGGTAAAATTGCTTATATTCCAAATCATTATCAATGAAATAAACTAGGGTACCCTGTACTCCTCCAGGATCTCTTTAAACTTAAAACTCTGTGGAGAAAATTTTCCAAAGAGGTAATCTTTCTAACAATCAGTCCTGGGTACAGTGTTTCCCAGCCTTCCTAGTGCTCCGACCTTTAATACAGTTCCTCACGTTGTACTGACTTCAGACCATAAAATTATTTTTGTTGCTATGTTATAACTATAATTTTGCTACTGTTACAAATCACAATGTAAATACCTAATACATAAAATATCCAATATGGAACCCATAGGGGTCAAAGCAAGCTTTTGAGAACTGTTGCCTCAAAAGGAGATCTCAAGGCTAAGGTTAGCAATCATATGACTCTGGAATCTAACAATATGACTTTTTTTTTTTTTTTTTTAAATCTAAATCTTTGTATCTTGTCCTCCTACCCTTACCATATGCACACTGAATTCAAAGACTGGCAGAAACAAATAATGAATTAAGATTGCTGGCATTTTGCCCAAACATTTGCATCTGGTTAGCAGAATTTGAAAACTGTAAGGGAGAGTTGAAAAACTATTATTTAGAAAAAAAGATAAAGAAAGAAAAAAAAAAGGAAAGAAAAGAAAACAGAGCTACAGTCTAAATAATACAGCTTGCCTTACTATGGAACCTTATGCAAAAGCTGTAGTAAAGATGATTAAAAAGGAGAAAAGGAAACAGTATTTGCATTCATTCTGCTAATAAAATATGAAATTAAAAGCATGAATGGATTAATGTTTTAAAGCTTGACTCAGAGATAAAGCTAAGGTGTTAGAACAGACAACAGAACTGTTTCAGGACAGACAGGCAAAGAAAAAAAAATAGCCAAGGCCTTAAGGATGAGTTAACCTAGAATGCAATTACAAAATGATTCATCAACACAAATGAGAAAGTGTTCAGGGAAAGAGAGCTCGGTGTGACTTCTTATGGGACTAAAATGCTGCGGCCGCTCACAGATAATGAAAGGAACCTGGCAAAGCCAAGGAAATGCTTTCATCTCATTCATCCCATGGCAAAGTCATTTGTGAACAGTTTGAATTAACCTAATCACCTCCCCTGCAGCAGTCACTAGACCCCTACTCTTCAGTTATTAAAAAAAAAAAAAAGAAGGAAGAGAGAAAGAAAGAAAGAAAAGAAAGAAGGAAGGAAGGAAGGAAGGAAGGAAGGAAGGAAGGAAGGAAGGAAGGAGAGAGAAAGAGAGAGAGAGAGAGAAAAGAAAGAGTTTGGGGAAATGAGTTCTGAGAATCTAAGGTGCAAAATAATTACACACACACACACACACACACACACACACACACACACACACACACACACACACCGTTTTAGCATTTTAACAATGCAATCCCAAACATTTGTTCTCATTAGAATGCAAATAGACTCATTTAAGAAACCCACTAGAGAATTCCACCACACTCAGCTTAAAAAGCGCAATGGTATTCAAAATATTATTAATAAATGCCAAATATGGAAAAGCCAGTTTGCTTTGCCAACCGCTTAGGCAAGATAAAAAGTATATACTTGTATTTTCATTTCTTTTTTTTTTTTTTTCCTCTGACAAAAATTTTAATTGAAATTTAACAGTTGGACTGGCCTGGGATAAACTTCAAAAAAAAAGAACAACAACAGAAACTCAAGGTGACAATCCCTCAGCCAGCAAAAAACTTTCACACTCTCTACAGTTGTTTTGTCTTGTAAACAAAAGGCACCCATTTATCCTTAGCAGGATCTAATTTTGTTACCCTGAATTGTGGCTAATTGTTTTACCATGGTTGACAGAGGACAGTTTGGATATTGTTTTATCCTAAATAGAGAATTTAGAGCACACACTAGGATTTACAAATGTGAGCCTTCTTTTGTAAAACTTAAACACTCAAAACATGACCTTCGTTCTGCATAATGCTACCTTAAAATGATACACATTATAATGTATGATATATAAAGTCATTTCTTCAAAATAAGGGCTACTGAGTTTGCTTTTCAATTCAGAACTATATGAAAAGCAATGAGTATAATTGACTCATTCAATAAATGATTGGCTTTTCATCTAGACATCTGTTTCAATTGATGATATCATTCTATTCAACTCTATGCTGCCTATTGCTATGTGTTCATCTCTGTGTATCATCTATCTATCTATCTATCTATCTATCTATCTATCTATCTATCNAGTTTGCTTTTCAATTCAGAACTATATGAAAAGCAATGAGTATAATTGACTCATTCAATAAATGATTGGCTTTTCATCTAGACATCTGTTTCAATTGATGATATCATTCTATTCAACTCTATGCTGCCTATTGCTATGTGTTCATCTCTGTGTATCATCTATCTATCTATCTATCTATCTATCTATCTATCTATCTATCCATCATCTATCCATCTATCAATCTATCATCTATCCATCTCTCTATCATATCTATCTATCTATCTATCTATCTATCTATCTATCTATCTATCTATCTATCTATCATCTATCTATCTGATTTTTATCCATCTATCTATCATTGATCTATCTTTTCCTCTCACTTTCTCTTCTCTGTCCTGTCTGGTTTATAGGACTCTCTAAGACATATCTTTTAAAACATCTAAAGGAAAATCACTTCATTTTATGCATCATCTATATAACAAGGGAGACATTTTAAAATGTGTACACAGAAACATGTATTAAAGGAGTTCTTCCTTTCAGAGAAGTGATATTGCCTTAGTAAATTAAACTCAAAACCATACAGGTCTGGGTTTTTACAGAAATAAAGAGAAAACCTTAAATTATTATGTTTTAAATTTTAACATTAAAAAAAAATAAAATGGTAAGAATGGAATATTAGATAGGACTTACTGATCTATAATAAAACAGTGAAGTACGCATACAGATATATTTTAAAAGGATAACTTCCAAACTATGTGTCTGTGCATCATAGTGAGATGTAAATTGAAAACAAGTATATACATATTTATCCTATCTGCTAACAAATACCTATTTTAACTTTGCATGTGTATTCAAAACAGCAACATAATTGTGTTTAGATGGTTTATTTTCTGTATACATTCACAGAAGAGAAAAACATTCAGGAGGTGTGGTTTTGTGACAAACCTCTCCGATTCTTATATCTGAGTTCTGAAATCCAGTATGACTATATTTGATAAAATGACTCTCAAATACATACTTCCAAGTTAATAAGGCACAGTGGGTTAAGACCTAATCTACTAGAAGTAGCATCTTTGTGAGAAGACTAGACAACAGAGAACTAAAGACATAGAGATGAGGCCATGCCTTGTACAGTTAGCTGGACCACAGCTCACTACAATCTGAGAGAGGCTGTAAAGGAACCAACGACGCACCAACTTGACTTAAACTGTCCTGCTTCAGAAGTGTGAGTCAGTGTGCTTAGGTTCCTCTTGCTCTCCCAGGAGACTGTGTCCATAATTTACCTTTAAGAAGATTCCTTGAAGAGCTTTAGACCTCCATCAGATCTAGCACTGAGATTAGAGATTAGAGGAAGTACACATGTACTTCCTGAGTAGACAACAGAGAAACAAGTCTTCTTCTGAACTGTATGCAAATAAGCTATTTTAAAGTCAAAGACAGATGATAGAGAGCAATTTTGGGAATGTAGATGGTATATATTTTCAATTGTGATATGACTTAATAACCCATTCCATACAATAGCTTCATTCTAATTGTAGGTTGGAGATAGTATTTTATTTGTTTTCTGGTTTTCTGTCAACAAAAGATATAAAGTGTTAATTGAGACCAAGTTTACTCAGGAAAAAGAAAAAAAAAGTAGCAACAGAGAAAAGAAAACACTGTAAACTCTCTTGTCAATTAAAGACAATCTGTTATTTTTTTTTTTTAAATTAACCTTTCAAATGTCCCCTTTTCCTGGTTCCCCTCTGTGAGCTCCCTATCCCATCTCACCTTATTCCTATTCTGCTTCACTCACTCCTGCCTCACTGCCATAGCATTCCTCTATACTGGGACATCAAGCCTTCACAGGACCAAGAGTCTCCCCTGCCATTGATGTCAGATAAGGCCCTTAAGGTCCTCTTTCAGTCCTTCCCATAACTCCTCCATTGGCGTCCTTGTTTTTAAGTCCTATGGTTGGCTGCAAGTCTCCACATCTGTATTGGTAGTGATCTGGCAGAGACTCTCAGGAGACAGCTGTATCAGGCTCATCTCTGCAAGCACTTACTGGCATCTGCAATAGTGTCTGGGTTTGGCATCTGTATATGGGATGGCTCCCCAGGTGGAACAGTCTCTGGATATCCTTTCCTTCTGTATCTGCTCCACTCTTTGTCCCTGAGTTTCCTTTAGACAGGAGCAATTCTGGGTTAAAATTTTGAGATGTTTGGGTGGTCCCATTCTTCAACTGGTGGGCCATGCCTAAACTCTGGACATGGGCTCAACAGGTTCTCCCTCCCCTTTATGGAGTACTTCAGCTAATATCATCGCCATGGGATACTGGGAGGCTCTTGCTTTCCTGGCATCTGGCACTTACTGGTTGCTACCCCAAGTTCTCTATCGCTCATTGCTACACACCTCTGTTCAATTTCCTGATCCTCTGTACATCTCTTCCCATACCTGTTTCTTCCAATCTTTTTCCCTCCCCATCTTCCCTTGATTATTTTGTATCCCCTTCTAAGTAGGACTGAAGTATCCACTCTTTGGTCTTCCTTCTCTTGATTTTCATGTGATCAGAGAGTTGTATGGTGGATATTCCACGCTCTTTGACTAATACCCAGTTATCAGTGAGTACATACCATGTGTGGTCTTTTTTAACTGAGTTACCTCACTCAGGATGATATTTTCTAGATCTATCTATTTGCCTCTGAATTTACTGGTTATTGTTTGTAATAGCTGAGTAGCATTCCATTGTGTAATTGTACCACATTTTCTATTTCCATTCCTCTTTTAAGGGACATCAGGGTTGTTTCCAGCTTCTGGCTATTATAAATGTGGCTGCTATGAACATAATGGAACATGTGTCCTTATTACATATTGGAGTGTCTTCTGGGTATAGCTGGATCCTCAGGTACTATATCCAATTTTCTGAGGAACCACCAGACTATTTCGAGAGTGGTTGTATCAACTTGCAATCCCACCAGCAATGGAGGAGTGTTCCTCTTTCTCCACATTCTTGCCAGCATCTCCTGTCACCTGAGGATATTTTTATTAGATATTTTCTTCATTTACATTTCAAATGCTATCTCAAAAGTCTCCTATACCCTCCCCCTGCCCTACTCCCCAACCCTCCCACACCTAATTCCTTGCCCTGGCATTTCCCTGTATTGGGGCATATAATCTTCACCAAACCAAGGGCCTATCCTCCCATTGATTTGCATTTTCCCGATGACTAAGGGTATTGAACATTTCTTTAGGTGCTTCTCTGCTATCTAAGTTTCCTCAGTTAAGAATCCTTTGTTTATTTTTTATATGTAAGTACACTGTTGCTGTCTTCAGACACCCCAGAAGGGCATCAGATCTCATTATGGACGGTTGTGAGCCATCATATGATTGCTGGGATTTGAACTTACAACCTTCGGAAAAGCAGTCCATGCTCTTAACCAAAGGATGGACCATCCAGGGACTGCCCCACCTGAGTGGTCCATCACACAATCAGCCACCAAATGCAGACACTACTGCATACGCCAGCAGGATATTACTGAAAGGTCCCTGATATAGCTGTCTCCTGTGAGACTTTAACAGTTCCTTACTGCCCCACGCTTCCTCTGGCCAGCAAGAACACACACGGGATACAGGATCCTTCTGCAGCAAAGCATTTATTGTATCATGAGGAGGAAGACCCCGAGCCCCAGAAAGGCACTGCTTATATACACCCTAAAGCAGCGTGTTCATTTTTGACTGGCTGCTTGCTCATAACCCCATATGATGCCCTGGGTTGGGCAGTGACTTGGCGCGCTTTCACCACTTGCACAAGCACAGTCCACTTGTTACTTGCGGGAGCGCAGGATGCCAGCACCATCTCGTAATGGCGAATGCTGTCACCGCTCACCGTGGCTCTCTATACCTGACAAATACAGAAGTGGATGCTTACAGTCATCTATAGGGAAGAACACAGGGTCCCCAATGTATGAGCTAGAGAGAGTACCGAAGAGCTGTAGGGGTCTGCGACCCTATATATAGATGGAACAACAATATGAACTAATCAGAACCCCCAGAGCTCATGTCTCTAGCTGCATATGTATTAGAAGATGGCCTAGCTGGCCATTATTGGAAAGAAAGGCCCCTTGGTCTAGCAATGTTTATATGCCCCAGTACAGGGGAATGCCAGGGCCAAGAAGTAGGAGTGGGCGGGTAGGGGAGCAGGGCGGGGGGGGGGGTATAGGGGACTTATGGGATATCACTTGAAATGTAAATGAAGAAAATATCTAATTAAAAATTTTAAAAAAATCCTTTGTTTAGCTCTGTAGCCCATTTTTAATAGGGTTATTTGGTTCCTGGAGTCTAACTTCTTAATATATATGATATTAGCCCTCTGTCGAATGTAGGATTGGTAAGGATTTTTTTTCTCAATTTGTTGGTTGATGTTTTGTCATACTGTAGTATCCTTTACCTTACAGAAACTTTTCAGTTTTATGAAGTCCCATTCGTCAATTCTTGATCTTAGAGCACAAGACATGGGTGTTCACTTCAGGGATTTTTTCCTGGTGCCCATGTGCTCGAGGTTCTTCCCCACTTTCTCTTGTATTAGTTTCAGTGAATCTGGTTTTATGTGGAGGTCCTTGATCCAATTGTACTTGAGCTTTGTACAAGGAGATAAGAATGATCAATTTGCATTCTTCTCCATGCTGACTGCCAGTTGAATCAGCACCAAATGCTGTCTTTTTTCTACTGGATAGTTTTAGCTTCTTTGTCAAATATAAAGTGACCGTAGGTGTGTGGGTTTATTTCTGGGTCTTCAATTCTATTCCATTGATCTACCTGTCTGTCACGGTACCAGTACCATGCAGGTTTTTATCACTATTTCTCTGTAGTACAGCTTGAGGTCAGGCATGGTGATTCCCACAGAAACTCTTTTATTGTTGAGAATAATTTTTACTATCCTGAGTTCTTTGTTAATCCAAATGAATTTGCAAATTGTTCTTTCTACCTCTATGAAATATTGATTTGGAATTTTGATGGGGATTGCATTGAATCTGTAGATTGCTTTCATCAAGTTCGCAATTTTTTGCTATATTAATCCTGTCAATTCATGAGCATGAGAGGTCTTTCCATTTTCTTAGGTCTACTTCAATTTCTTTCTTCAGATACTTGAAGTTCTTATTGTATGGTTCTAACACTTGTTTGGTTAGAGTCACACCCAGATATTTTATATTTGTGACTATTGTGAATGATCCAGATGGGTTTAGTGCAAAAGTATATCAGATTTTCAAGGACGACCTAATACCAAGACTTTTCAAAAATTCCACCAAATATAAACAGAAAGAACACTACTCGATTCGCTCTCAGAAGCTACAGTTATGCTGATACCAAAACCATACAAAACACAACAGAGAAAGAGAACTTCAGACCAAATTCCCTTATGAATATAAATGCAATAATACCCAATCAAATTCTCACAAAACAATCCAAGAACACATCAAAACGATCATTCACCATGATCAAGTAGGCTTTATCCCAGGGATTTAGGGATGCTTTAATATACAGAAATCCATCAATGTAATCCACTATAAACAAACTCAAAGAAAAAAGAACATGATTTTTTCATTAGATGCTGAAAAGCATTAGACAAAATTCAACATTCCTTCTTTTTAAAAGAAAAGATCAGGAATTCAAAGCCCATACCTCAACATAGTAAAAGCAATATACAGCAAACCAGTAGCCAACCTCAAACATAATGGAGAAAAACTTGAAGCAATCCCACTAAAATCAGGAACTAGACAAGGCTGCCCACTCTCTCCTTATGTATTCACTATACTACTTGAAGTTCTAGTTAGAAATTCAATTGGGTAACAAAAGGAGGTCAAAGAGATGAAAAAAAATTGGAAAGAAAGAAGTAAAAATATCACTATTTGCAAATGATATGATAGTATACTTAAGTGACCCCAAAAAATCCACCAGAGAACTCTTAAACCTAATAAACAACTTCTGAAATGTGACTCAATATAAAATTAATTCAAACAAGTAGCTTTAATATATTCAAAGGATAGCAGGCTGAGAAAGAATTTAAGAAATATGTTATCTTTATCGACATTAGAAAAAGGGCAAATAAATAATGTTTTCTAATGGTATGGCCATACATACCAAATGGAATCAGGAGATTTAGATTGCTCTCCATCCAATGCACTTGAAAAATATATCAAGAATAACCTCCATATACAGTACTAAAAATAAATGTTAATATGTCGATAACAGTTCAACATTTTGAAAAGACTAGGGTCAGTCTCTGAATTTTCTCTTAAACAAAAGACATAAAGATGGATGTAAAAGTTCTTATGCCCCAGTATAAGGTAATTCTAGGTCCAGGAAGCAGGAGTGGGTGTGTTAGTGAGCAGTGGGAGGAGGAGCGGATAGGGGGCTTTTGGAGGGGAAACTATGATGAGGGAAATAACATTTGAAATATAAGTAAAGAAAATATCTAATTAAACAAAAACAAAAACAAAAACAAAAAGGTCTTCCTACGTGGCATACTGGTTACTACCAAAATTAAATGCGTAGAGGTATAGGGAAAGCAAATGAATGACTATTGATTTATCCTGTAGTGTGGCAAACTTTTGGTTCTGATTTTCTAACTATATTCATTTCTGGTGTATTTGTATGATACACCTTTTCCTAAAACACCTGGAACAATTGAGCATCAATGAAAGACAATTTTATAAAATGTTTGCAGCATTTAAAGAAAGTACTGGCAAGAGAAACTGAAAGAGATATGAATGACAGATAGTTACACAAAGTCAGAAGATGATGATCAACTCTGATTTCGTTTTCTATCCTGTTAATTGGAGAGAAGACTCTGCATTACGTAAAGACAGATGATATTTACTAACTGGGGACACATTCTAAACTGAAGTTTTTTTATACTAAGAGATACAAGTCCAGGATTGCTTGCAAAATCTTAAACCCTACCCCGTATCTCCTGGAAGTATTCTTACTATAACTTTCACCCAGAAAAGTTTCTGAGCTAACATCCATTTAAAAGAAATATGACAGAAAGGGTTGCAGTAAATAACATCCCAGGGAAGCAAAGTGAAGTAATAATATATAGGCCATAGTGGGAGGAATGAAATATTGCCTACCTTGATGGATTGGCCAATGGCATGGGAGCAATGAATTGTGTAAGAAAAATATTCTTATTTTTAGAGATATATACTGAAATGAGTAAGACGTAAATGCAATGACTTCTAGAATTTCCTTGGAAATATTCCATGAGGTAAAAAAGTATTATCCATGAGGCTAATCAATTTGATTTTTTAATTTAAAAATTTTGAAAATTAAAATATAATGAAACTAATTAGTTTGCAGCCTAGCCAGATTTCTCTGAGGAAATGGATACACAGAACTGAACAAAGGAGGTCAGAGAGTTAAGGTCAAAGGTCACACAGGCAAATCCCAGCAGTGTTCAATGCCATTGTCCCAAGGTCAGGGACTGTGCTCAACAGTGGATTTTTAACAAATTTCTTTAAGATGATAAAATAGATGGTTTCTATTCTGAGTTTCAGAGAAAAGAAATAGGTATCAAGGTAGTATACCAGAGGCCTTTGCTAACAAGTTAATGCCTTTAAAATCTATTTTAGTGGTGCTGATTATTTAAAAAGCATCCTGGGATGTTAAAACAATGTTGCATGTGTTTATAATACTCTGCAATGCAGTTCACTAAAACATAATAACATTTCCGTACATCAAAGATTAAAATTATGTATGTATGTATGTATGTATGTATGTATGTATGTATATATTTATATATATATGTGTGTGTGTGTGTGTGTGTGTGTGTGTGCATGTGTGTTCTACAAACTGCTCTTTTCTTAGTTCAAAAACATAATTTGTCACATTTGCTTTAGTAAACACTGAAGGTGTTTTATATCACTGAATTTGTTTAGGTAACATTATTAAGTGCATCTCCTTCCCTTTGTACACTTAAAAAGTGAAAAAAAAGTTATTAATCTTTAAATTAAAATATAGATATTTTGATAGATACTAAATACCATGTTTTATATCTTAAAATTTCAAGGTTAAAGGTCAGTAATGTACTGATCACATGTTCATATCTACACTAATGTGCATGCACACTCTTTCATACACATACACCCATATGTATATATAAATATATGTATATGTATAAATATATATGTATATGCATATACGTATGTATATATACATTTTCCTTGCTTTTCTAAGACTTCTGATGCTAGTTTCTAAGTGATGAATAAAGAATCAGCTTTCTAAAAATTCATTCATTTTTATTCTTTAATCGCTTTTTACAGTCCAAACCTCCAGACTTCATCCTCCTTCCAGCTTGCCCCCTCCCTACCACTCCCATCCCATACCCAACCCCAGTCACCAAGAGGATTGCCACCCTCACCACCCCACCAGGCTTCCCTACTCGCTGAGACCTCAAGTCTCTTGAGGGTTAGTTATGTCTTCTCCCACTGAGACCAGACCTGGCAGTCCTCTGCTGTGTATGAGTTTGGGGCCTCATATCAGCTGGAGTAAGCCATCTGGTTGGAAGCTCCATGTCTCAGAGATTGTGGGGGTTCAGAGAAGTTGAGACTGCTGGTCTTTCCTTGGGGCCCAGATGGGGATCCAGCTTAAGGGGAAGCCCAGAGCCTTGCCACTGTTACTGAGGCTGTAGTGTGCTCTCACTCAAGAACCTAGCATGGCTGCCCTCTGAGAGACTCAACCAGCAGCTAGAAGAGTCAGATGCAGATACTAGCACCCAACCCATGGATGGAAGCTGAGGATCCCTGTGGTTGAATTGGGGAAAAGCTGGAAGAAGCTGAGAAGGAGGATGGCCTATGGGGAGAATAATTTTTAATTAATTTTGTCACACTTAAAAAAAAAAAAAAGCATTCATGTTCTCCTGAAGACAAAAATTGTAATTTTAATTACAATAAACTCCTTAAAATCAGAAATTATTTCTCAATACTTTCAGCTTAAATGGATAGCACAGAATTTAACAAGATTTACTGATTTCAGAAGTTCTTGCTATTTTAGTAAGGTGTGCATCATGACACAAGCTAATCGGTAAAGCAAGCATATATGAATTGTTTATATTTTCTAATCTGTTGTAAAGAATACGCTGGCATTTTATTCGTTCTCTTGTATAGTTTTTTTTTTTTTTTTTTCCCTGAACAGAAGGATTTGTGGAGTTTATTTGTTTTTGGTCTTGCCTTTAAAATGTTCAAACAATCAGATGTGACAGGCCTTGCAATTACTCCTTAGGGGAGGTGGCCCTGCTTGTATACTGTTTGTTTTACTTGTGCTCGCATTTGTGACAGATATATAATTATTACACAATGTTTTTTTAAAAACCATCAATAAAGCTACTTATTTATAAAAATAAGAAAGAACCTACAGATACGCATTTCCCAATTAAACTGCTGAAGTGCTGTTTTCCAGTGAAGCAATAGTATTTGTAATTCCCAAGTGTGTACATTGTATGAGAGATTTCAAAAACTACCACGCTGATGAGTATCCTCCTTACTGCTCTGGTTCCATTGCAAAGTATGAAACCTGGTTCATTTATTAATTATTTTTATTAATAAAATATAACTTTTGTAAAATTTTATCAAATTTGCTCAATACAAAAAATAAATCTAGTTCATCTAAACCTCAAAATTCACCTTTACTAAGCAAGAATAATATTTGCCACACACTTGCTAAATATTACCTGAGTGAGTAACTTAGGTTAACTCTGCACTGTATAAGTTCAAATTTAGACATGGTTTTCCTGGAGCAAACAAGCCTGAGAAATGGAAAATATATCTCATGTACCAAAAGATATCATAAAAGAGCTCCTTAGGTGGGTTCCTGGTCATGTCCTACACTGAGAGCTTTAATAAGATGTGGCTCAGCTAACTCTATGCTTCCATTTTTGTCAATATCAGTATAAAACTGAAGCAATGTTTCTTCTGTTCTGATGGGTAGTTAACATACTCATTCAAAACTCTTTTACATTTTCATTCCAGTTGAGGTTTTTGATGAATATTGTTAGTAACTCAAAGAGAGGCTATTGGCAGCATCTAGCACCACATGTGTAGGAGGACTGGAAGGACCCTTCTTTTGCATTCTATCAATTTACTCCCTGTTTAGAAACCTTTATGAGAATTCTGATGTCACATTTGGCAAACTCCAGGCAAATATTTATGCTTATTTATGTATAAATTACATAAGGCTACTTTTTAATTCGGTGGAAAAAGTCCCCAACCCTGACAATATTTGTGCTTTCCCCATGGAATTTCTGTAGATTTTTCTGTGTGAAAAACATGTGAGTATTATCTCTAATATCTGAGGTGTTCATCTGTCTTTGCCTAGTTTATTTATTGTCACAAACTGGCACTTTCACATGCCCATCATCACACAAACTACATTTGTTTACATAGACTGTCACTATCTTAGTCTTTTCTGTAAAGCAACCCCACTATCTTTTTTGCAATATTTTATTTCTACTTTTCATTTATTGTAGATTTTATTTATGTATGAATTTATTGTATGTTTAGAATTTGTATATTATCCATATCATCACATTAATAAGAACATTGTTAATGGCGATAGGCCCTAATATTTATTGCATAAAAACTATAAGCCATTAAGAATTAAGGATATCCCATATATTTAACACACTGAATCTTAATAGAAGTCCTTAATTCTGGTATCCTTATTGATATTAATATCCTTATTGAAAGATTAATAAATGGATCAACAGGCTTCTCCATGCTGGCATGTTACATATTGTGCTTTCTAGAAAGCTGTCTGTTCAATATTCTCTCTCTACGTCTACTTGAGTATATTTGACATCATTTGCTTTACTGATAATATGTTCAACAAGGACCACAACCTCCATAATAGGAAACAAATTAATCAAAACAAAGAGGTTAAAATTATGTGTGTGTGTGTGTGTGCGTGAGAGAGAGAGAGAGAGAGAGAGAGAGAGAGAGAGAGAGAGAGAGAGAGAGAAAGTAAATTATAGTTGTGGAACAGGTAAACTCTGTACTTTCTAAACATTCATGGGAGGAAACCGTAATACTAGATATCTTTTCTTCAAGATTGATTAACACATTTTGGTGATCCATTTAAATAAAATATTCACATACTTGATTTTGGTAACCTGTGCTTATTTACAAAGGCATTTAGAATAGAATTCTGAAAACAAAAGGGGTTCCCCTGGTATTCTTCCTATTCCACTTTACATCTATTTTCTGTCCTTCTCAAAATCTTACCTTGCTTTTGTGGTTGATACTGACAGGCTCCCAGTTTGTGGTCTCTTACCAGATAATGATTCTTCTGTCATCTCTCCTCTCTCATTGCATTAGCTACTTTTATTTACTGTGTCCAAACACAGGACAAGTCACAACTTAAAAGAAAAGAGAATTTATTTATTTTGTCTCATGATTTGAGTAAGAAAACCAACCCAGGGAAGTTACAACTACTTTCAAGGAATGGTAGTGTATTCTTTTAGTTAAGACTCTCATAATGTTTATGTTCATGATCCTTCCTGTACTCCAAGAAACAGGAGAGGAAACTGCTAAATTTGATTTCACGCACATTAACAAAACTTGTTCAGCTATGCCACATCATTTCTGTCTTATTTTTGAGTTAGTCTATCTTGGCACCATAATGTCAGCTAATTTGTAATATAATAGATCAGAAGTTATTATTAATGTATCTGAATATATAAAAACAGAAGTATTTTAAATCTACCAGATTTCATCAGTTCCGTATGTCATGTTACTATTTCATCAGCTAGCTCATCATCTGTATCACTGATTATTGCTTCAGGAGAAGGAAGAAGGGAAATGTCAGAATCATTTTCTCAAATTATCTCTCTTTTTTAAGGCTAATCCACATTTTGGAATCAAAACATGAAGGGGAAAACCCCGGGGGACACAAATAATTGGGAACCCTTGCAGGTGAAGCTGTTACCAATTTTGTCTTCCTCTTATTGCCACCAACCCTTGATCCAAATCCTTACAACTCTTTTAGGTTGTAAAATGACCGTGGTAAATTCTCAAGACAATACACAAGCAAAGGCCCACAATCCTTCGGTGATCTGTTAGCTGGAAACATTCAAAGTTGACTTTGTGTGTGTGTGTCACAGATTTTAGAGACATAATCAAATGGGTAGAGAGATGGATCAGTCATTAGAGTGTCTACAGCTCCTGCAGATGGACTTGAGTTGGACTCTTCAGCAGGCAAGTCAGCACCTTACAACTGGATATAACACTTCTGCCTCTTATAGGCACCTGTAGTAGTATGATTATACTCTTGCATATACACAGATTTAATAAATTAATGAAATTTAGATAGTCAAATAAGTTTATTGGAATATTGGGACAGTTGCATTAAAACCAAATGTCAATTTTAAGACCACAGATACTGAATACTAAACATTTTTTCCTCTGACATAAATATAACGGAATAATTGTTCATAAAACAGATGAGATTCTTTAAATATAAATAATTTCCCTGTAACTATCTCTCTTTGTGGCTGTATAATTAATTGCTTTGTGTAATTTCCTATCTAAATTATGAAATGTACAGACCTAGGCACATTGGTGATCTAGCTTAATGACCGTGTGGATGTTTTCACTTGGAACAAATATGAGGAATCATTATATTCACACAATTTTATTTACATCATTTAAATCAATGTTTCAATCTGAGAGAAAACAAGATAATAGTCAAGTAGTGTTAAGTTTACCAGTGAGAATATTCCACATCACTGAGCGGCCTGATGTATTTACAGCTAACTGAATCTGGCACTCATCTTGGATGAAGATCTGTTTGATCACACTGGCCAAGTCTGTTGTAAGACATTCAACTTCATGTTCCAATTGGCTTTGCTATGCACATGTGTATCCAACATCCGCTCATCTGGCTTCAATAACAGTCTCTCTTTAATTTGTGAAAGATTTGTCCACTTTATTAACTGATATTTATTTATTTTAGTTGACTTCTTTATTGGCAGGATGTTTCTAGATATGTGTCATGAAAATGGACTCCAAAGTTACAATGTTGACCGAAGCTCAGATGCATGTCATAATACATCAAAACTATCCATCCATCTGTCAAAAATTCATTTTTTGTTCTAGATTGTGCATAGAAGGAAGAAGAGAATTAAGGAAGATACTGCATATAGAGATGAATTTTATAAAGAAAGATTATAAAGGAAATATGACTATTGGGATTAAAGCATACCTCTTTGTACACTATAGAACTATAGATTTTTGACCTACATCCTCTAAAGCAAAATTGAAGCAGTTATATATATTAAATAAGTTGTTCTTACCTTATGGATAGTGACTCCATTGAGGGTCACATATCAGATATTCACATTATGATTTCTAATAGTAGCAAAGTTGCAATTATGAAGTAGCAACTAAATAGTTTTATGATTGAGGGTCACCACAAACTGCGGGACTGCATTATAGGTCTGCAGAGTTGAGAATGTTTAGAACCACTGTGTTAAATGAATCACAATGGGTTTGTTAAATTGCTCACTAAATTAAAAAACACTATGTGAAAGGGAAGTAAACATGCCAAAAATGTAACCACTTGGACATGGCTAGAAAATGTACAAGCTAAAATATACCAGGCAAATGGATTAAAAACAAAGAAACAAAGAAACAAAGAAACAAACAAACAAATACTAGTGTCCTATTCATGTCCTGTTCACAATTCAAGTAGAGTCTTATCTAAATATTTATTGGTAGCAATTATCCCTGTGAGTACACCAAACATTTAATAATATCTGTTTGCTAAAAATATTTTGACATAGTAAGTATATTTTCACTCTACAGAAAAAAATCATCTTAATAGCTTCAGAGTTGATATGAATACCAGTATTTTACCTCTAGCTAGGAATCACTAACTTGAGAACTAATATTTAAAATTTGTTATGTGATCCCATGATTACATAATACAACCTGATATTTCAAGATATCCAAGGTGGACTTGTTTATATTTTCCCGGCACATTTTTCTTTTGCAAAGAGGAGAATCATAGCTGGCTATAGGTTTGCTTAGAAAAGCTGTATGTAGTCAGCATCACGTCCCTCCAAAGTCTGTAGTCTGCTTGGGGCAAAGGTGAATTATCTGGTTTATGGGGCTCAGATAGAGGTCACTGCTTGGATTGCAATTCTGACTTGCCTGTAGTTGATTTTGTGTAAATGTGGAAGCTGCAGCCTCTGACTCCCTGCAGTGAAGCAAACCTTGTCCTCTGTTTGAAGCTGGGTTTATCCTGAGTTCCCATGATGAGATCTTAGAAACAGTATTCTTTGTCTGGTGCATATAAATATAGAAAGATTTATCTCATGGCTCTTTTCTGTGAATCACTGTAGGCTCCAAAATGTGGCATTAATATATATATAAAAAAATCACTGGGACAAAAGGGGAATATTTTCATAATGAAATGTGCAAATCAACAACCGAATTAGTTATTTATCATGAAATAAAAACGTCAATACAATATAGTTTTTTTTAAGTCATTTCAAATATTGGAAAAGAACTATTACAGAACAAATAGGAAATACCTTTGTCATGTTATTTAGTTATAAATGTTGGGCCATGGAAATACTATTGTAGGTTTTTTTAGAGAATAAAATTCTGTGTCATCTTTATTAATTATAGTCAGCATCGAAGCAAAAGAGTATGGGCAACAGCTTAATGTCACTGCCAATTTCAAATTATCTAGCATTGCAATGAATTATCTATGTTTCAAACACCCTACAAAGGTTATTGTCTGAAGTTAGATGCGCTCATATCAACAGCTGAGCTCTTTTATGTTACTAAAAAGCGTGTTTCACAATGAAGGTCTTTGGGCCTCAGGGTTTCCAATTCATGAAATCAACTTCTAAAAATTGTCAAACAAGGGGTGGACCTTAGGTATTAATAGGATTGGTCATTTAACTTCTGGTAACTACATATGTATCAATTAAATCATTTATTGCCATTAAGAGGAAGAGAGGGAAACGGTTTTTGTTTTGTTTTGTTTTGTTTTGTTTTTTTCTGCACTTCAGTGGGGACATAGAGCCATTGATTATGTACTCTATTCACAATTTTAATTACCCTACTGGTATTATATGAGTGATTTCCAAAAATAGAAATTCCATTTGGCTTTAGTATGGGAGAAGATATTCAAAGGCAATAAAAATCAAAGTGAGGTTGACTTGATGGAAAATAATTTTAAAATATCATCTATTTCCCTAAAAAGATTCTCTTTTTCTGTAACTTGCACAAAAAACGAATAGCTATAAACTCAATATACTACTTATCAAGAGTTCTAATTGATCAAGTATGGAGTCTACTTAACCTTTCGGTAATGTAATTACAAATAAAACCCACAAAACTTTAGGGGATGAAAATATAAATATCAGCACATTATAACATTATTCAAACATTATGCAAGAATGCTAAAATAATTAGTCATTCATTTATCATGATATATCAAAAGATTCCTTTGCAAAAAATTTATGAAAATTTTTATTCTTATCTTTATTCCAGTGCCACATATCGTAGGTTGACCTTTTCTTCCTATGTAGCTAACTAAACCTTGAATTTTTGATCCTAATATCTCCAGCTGGGCTTGGTTAACTTTTGTATTTTTGAGTTTTGAATTGTTGTATTCTTATGTATGCTAGTAGCATTTGATAAGAAGGAATGAGCCTTGAGTGCAATTTTGCAGAATAGTCTAGAGAGCATATACGTTAGAGGGTTCAAACATTCACTGATGAACCATACTGTTTCTCTCAGAATACATGTATTTGTTTGTGACTTTGAGTGGTGTATGTGAGTTCCTATATGCATGTGTGTTTATGTTTGTGTATGAGTGTGTATGTGTATTTGGGGAATTGTCAGAGAACAGAGGCAAGAAAACAAGCTGTGGGAGTAAGCTCTCTCCTCCTATCATGTGAGACCCTGGAGGAGAGAAAGATTTGAACTCGGGTCATTAGGCTTTTTAGCATGTACTTTAAGATACTGAGGCATTTAGCATGCCCAAGAATGTAGATGTTCAGATATTAATTTGATTATTTAAGATTTAATAAGTAAAAATGGGTTTATATCTCTAAATATAACAGTGTGCTTACTGTTCTGTTGTTAACACCAGATTTGTTTTACAGCATCCATGAATTTCACATGCACGCACATGCGCAAACACACACACACACACACACACACACACACACACACACACACCAATTGGAACTTCAACTACAGCAGACCTGACACACTCTTTTTTTCCCCCTTTGTAACCACACTCATGTATACATTCCTTCAGACACACAAACACCCATGTATTCATAAAATAAATAAAACTAAATTTAAAAAGGAAACTGAAATTTTCTTGAATCATTTTAAAATGAAAAAAAAATAGCATGGAGTTATATTTGATTGGTAGCAGAGAAATGTAGACATAAGTAAGTTCATGTCAAACAATATGAGTCACCTTGGAAAGAGCTCTTGTTTTTTCTATATGTGTCTGTTTCTGTCACAAGGTATCTACCACTAACTCTGGAAAATAGGACACTCAAAAGGAAAATCCCATGCAGCTTTAAAAAGAGGCTTCCTGAAATGAGGAGAAGCAAAGATATTCGAAAAAAAATTGAATGCACAAAGGAAAATATTCAAACTTTTCTTAGGATTTTAAAGTGGCATATTCATATTATTAGGATCAGTTGAAAAGATTCCAAGAATCTCAAACCATTATTTATACTTCTTTGATTGTTAAGATGAGAAAATGATAAAGGTGGTATTTTTACTGTCTTAATATGTGTAGCTAAAATTTGAAGTGAATTCTGTTTCAGATCCTTGTGAGATTATGTTATACTTATAGTTTTAGTTTCCAGTTGAGTAAGAACACTGCAGAAACCCCTTTAGAGTCCTGAATGCCTTTATATTAGCCATATAAACCCTGGACCCTAGGAAAATATACTTTCTAAACTCTAGCAAATTGTGTTTTTCTTTGTTTTTTATTTATTAATTTGTTTATGTTTTCACTTTATAGACTGAAGGCAGTCCCATCCATCCTCTGCCCATGACATTATGAAAACCTACTTGTGGCAATCTGCACATACTGAATTTGTCTTCTTCTATTTAAATGTGATTAGCAACCATTCAGGAACAGTCTAAAACTATCTTACAAACCATTCCTCATCACTAAATACGGAGGTGCCCATCTTACTCATTTCATATGTCCTAATTGGGCCAAGAATGATTTTTTTAAACAATTTTATTAGATATTTTTTCTCATTTACATTTCAAATGCTATCTCAAGAGTCCCCTATACTCTCCCCCTGCCCTGCTCACCACGCACCCACTCCTGCTTCCTGGCCCTGGCATTCTCCTGTACTTGGGCATATAATCTTTGCAAGACCAAAGACTATCTTCTCAATGATGGCCGACTAGACCATCTTCTGCTACATATGCAGCTAGAGACACGAGCTCAGGGGGTACTGGTTAGTTCATATTGTTGTTCCTCCTATAGGGTTATAGACCCCTTCAGCTCTTTGGGTACTTTCTCTAGTTCCTCCATTGGGGACCCTGTGTTCCATTCAATAGATGACTGTGAGCATCCACTTCTGTATTTGCCAGGCACTGGCATTGCCTCACAAGAGACAGCTAAATCAGGGTCATCAGGGTCAATTAAGCCAAGAATGATTTTTTTTTTTTAATCTTTGAGTATAAGAGGACAGGCTTGTATTAGAAGTGGAAAGGAGAATTCTTTCAAATGAAGGAAAATTACAATATAAAGCTAAATGTATTTATTTAATACATAATAATTATTATTGACACAACAATTCTAAAGGCCAGTTGCTTTATTTACATGCTTCATAATTATGAGTTATTTGCCTCTCCAGAGAAGCATAAAAATGAGAATTATTTGTTACAGGGAAGAGAGCTAAGTGCACAAGAATACTTGCTGTGTATGCATGAGAATATCGATTTGTATTCCCAATTCTCATGAAATATCCTAGGCTTGAGCCTGCCTGCCAGTAACTTCAGAGCTCAGACTGGGGATAGATGCAGAATAACACAGGTCCTGCCTGGCAGCCATGCTAACCAGAGAACATGGCCTCCAGCTTCAGATGGAAACACCTTCTCATAATATGCACATATACCACACACACACACACACACACACACACACACACACACACACACACACACATGCACACAACACACTGTAAGATTTAACATTATGCACGAGGAAACTGATGCACAAAGAGATATGATAGGCCCCCACAATACACTTGAACTCCAGAAACTGATAATATGCAGTCAGAGTTCATGGCTATGTAGCGCCACAGCACTTTATTCTCATGTGAGAGAGACTATCACTTCCGTTTTTGTTCATGACTCTAATTTTCCATAAGTAGACTTAAGTTTACATTTTCTAGACCTACTTCATGAAAAGTGCTTGCCAAACCCAGTATTTCGACTTAAGTTTTATTATTATTATTATTATTATTATTATTATTATTATTATTATTAATTATTTTGGCTAAACACAATAGGTTAGGTATTGCTGTGTCATTTCTTTTATTAAATCATTCGATTTCTGAAGATCTTAACAACAGCCAATGGTTTCTCTTGGATAGAGTGTTGCTCCTTGATTAAAGCTGGGAATTTATCGGCCTAATTATACGTAAGAAGAGTCCTCCTTTAGATAAAAGCAAACCCTTGCTTTGTCTCAACTTGCTGCATCACAACATGGAAATGACAATACATTGTACAGACCACCTCCAACACAGAAATAACTGTACATTGTATAGACCACCTCCAACAGGAAAATAAAACACATTGTATATACATGTAGAACATGATTTAGGCACATTAATTTTCTAAGCTAATGCTAAAGAAAAAATGTGTTCAGTAGTCATACACTCCATAGACGATACATTCTTGATATCTATTAGTTATTTTAGCATGTATTTTCCTAATTGTAACATTTGGAGGTGGTAAGACTACCTTTGTTACAGGTTTTAATGTGGAGGGGTTGTTTGCTTTCTTGCTTGCTTAAAAGTAGGTTTACAAAACAATTTCCCTGATTGTTTTCAGTGCTGTCTGTTGTATAATTTAACAACAACAACAATAACACTCAGTGTTTCACTTTTCATTCAGGTAGTATCAGCTCAATGATATTTTCTTTTGCCATAAACTGTACGCTATATTGCATTGGAAACCATTTTCCACACCTGCCAAGTATCCTATTCCTCTATTACCATTATAACCTTGGTTATAATTAATCTTTGGGAAAAATGAAACAGACAACCAACTGTAGTACTGGGAAGATTAAAAGAAGCATTCTCCATTGTACTTCTTAGACAATATTAAATTGAAATTCAAGTTCATCTTAGTGACAGATTGTTGCAAGAATAAGAAATGGCAGAAACAATCAATTGCAGGACAAAGATTCAACAAAAGTAGGAAGGTTGATTATAATTGAATATTCCCTATGGATATCTCAAAAGCTCTGCCTCAGTCTATTTCCTATTGACAGGTGGTAGTATAAATTAAATGTGGTATTTTGCATTCAAATTGGATTTCAACAAATCATCATCCACAGTGTGACATTAGAATTAGCCCCAATGATGACAGCCTAAAGATCATAATGAGACTGGGTGCCCTTTTCCATTCATATTGTAGTTTCACTGGAGGGGAGGGTATGAGTTGAAAATTGGATTCATAATTTTGTCATAATCTTTCCTTCCTGAAAATTCATTCCATGAATTGACAATTGTGAATATTAATAACATACTGACTGTACTGTTAATTAATGGCAAAAGAAAGACCTCCTGTCTTCTGTAAGTACTATACCAAGACCAAACTACAGCAGCCTCTCCAGCCCCATGAAACCCACTATCAGTTGATTAACTGTTTATAGAAATAGTGGGGTATTCCCTGGACTCTCACATAAAAAAATAATGAAACAAGGGGTAAGCACTATTCAGGAAGCAAATCACCCCAAAAGTAGCTTACCCAACTGACCTGGTCATGCATTAAAAACAGTAGTGTGGACTAATGCTGCTTGCATAGAGTTAGGGATTTGTAAGGTTATTCATGTGTCTAGTCATGCGAATGTTCAAATTGCTCCCATGGGATTCTGACCACAGTTACAATCACTCTTTCTTGACAGCTTCCCAGCTTACTTATGGTGAGTGCTTGTCATGAAATCTATGGGGATGCCTTATATGCGGATTTTTGATCCTACCTAAACCCGCTAAGTCATAGTTTCTGGAAAAAAGGCCTGAGAACATGTTGGATACAAAATAGCATGTGAGCATGAACTTGAGGTATATGAAATGTGCACATCTTCAGATTACTATCAAAGAGACAACCCATACATAGTCATCGCCAGCTCCTAGCTAAGATATCAAGAAAAGAACCAAGCTGATTTGATTGTTTGTGAAAATAGTTCATTATGTTAGCTGTTTACGACCCATTCACAATGATTCTGAAAGAATTAATGTCACAGAAAACTATGTTTCAAATATTTCTGATCACTCATTAAAAAGATCTATCAAGATTTTTTATATATTTCTGAGTATGGACATGTAGAAATAGTGAAGAAAAACATTGGGTACCTAATGCTAAATTTCTGAACAGAAATATAAGAAACAACAATACTTTCAATCAAACAAATTCCCATTTTTTGTTTCAAATAATTATCTAAAAACAACTGTAAGAAGTGGTAATTCGAACAGAATCTGGTCGAGTTTCCATCTCTATAGATTTTTAAAAATAATGACACATAATTATTTATGGCATTTGTAAGTATCAAACACAAATAAAAAAGAGAACACAATGTTCAACTGTTAAGCCTTCCTGTGGATAAAAAAGTATATCTTTATTATAACTCCTAATTTAATTAATGTATTCTAAGTGCCATCTGGTCAAATTATCTTAAAAGTTAACAAAAGAGATTAATCTTGCACTTAATAATTAATAAATCCAAATGAATGTAATATTAAATACTGATATGCAACCACCATTGCTATCATAATGTATTCAAGAGAAAGGAAGAAATAGTAACCTTGTCAACACTAGTAAAATCTTCATATCGAATGTGCAGCACCAGTTAACACAGACTCACAGCAAGTCAGAGTGTGGATTGTGGAGTGGTCAGCCATAATGTATCTCACAACTGTATCGCACGCCTACTGTCTCAGGTATCAGGAAAAATGCAAGAAGAGGTAGTGAAAGATCATAATAGATAATTCTCAAAGAGATAGTGTCTTCTGGACATGACAGGGCTATTAAACTCACACACTAATTGCAAATAAGGTTGCCTATATAGGTCCTGCACAAAGTCAAGCCAGTCCATATTCATTGAATATATTTTAACTTATGTAACTCTGTGTTAATAGGATAACTTCATAAGAATACACATTATATTGCAGTGTTATGCAAATGAATGCAGGCAATATTTGTACACCATCATCAAGAACAATGTGCTAACATAAAAATACATGATTTGGGTGTCCTTATACAGCAATCAATTTAATTATGAGCAAAGCGAAATATAATATAAAATCATAATGGATGCAGAAAACTGTTAAATCAAGCAAGGCTAAAACATGTTTTAATTTTTCCTAGAAAAATAATGTTTTGTTGAAATGTGTCAAATTCAGCTTGGTACATTGAACTGATTAGGTTCAGGTGTTATAATGACAGTTACACATCTTTTTTCGACATTCACATATTCCCCATCATGATAACTTTCAAATACATGAATCAATTTGCAAAGAAGAAGTCAGCATAAGTTATTTGTCCTGTTTATTCATATGTTAGATTAACATTGTTTATCAACCCATATATTAAAGTATAATCATTTCATTGTGTGGAGCCTAAAGCTAATGTTAATTACAGTTTGGAACCTCGATTATTAATGCATCTTTACCTACTGAAGTGTGAAATAAGCAATAGTAGTCAGAATGTACCAATTAAATTAGCTTCTGAAATGAGACTTTGCAAGTATTTGCCCACAATGAACAGATTCATGGCATAGGGTTTTATATTCACAGTTATACAGTGAAATGTCAATTCTAAGAAGGGGAACAACTCTTTAACAAAAAAAGGCACAATCAAGAAACACAGATTAAGAACAAAGCACATATTGAAAGAGTTACAGAGATCATGTGTGAAGCTGAATCCAAAGGATGTACCCAATGACTGCGGCTGCCAGGGATCCATCCCACAATCAGTCACCAAACATAGACACTATAGCATATGCCAGCAAGATAGTGCTGAAAGGGCCCAGATATAGCTGTCTCGTGGGAGACTATACCAATGCCTGGCAAACATGAAGGTGGAAGCTCACAGTCAGCTATTAGATGGAACACGGGGTTCTCAAGGAAGGAACTAGAGAAAGTACCCAAGGAGCTGAAGGGGTCTTCAAACCTATAGGTGGAAGAATAACCACGAAATAACTAATACCCCTGAGCTCATGTCTCTAGCTGCATATATAGAAGAGGATGGCCTAGTTGGCCATCAGTGGGAAGAGAGGCCCCTTGGTCATGCAGACTTTATATGCCCCAATACAGGGGAACGCCAGGGCCAAGATGTGGGAGCGGGTGGGTAGGGGAGCAGGGCCGGGAGGGGGGAGGGTATAGGGAACTTTCTGGATAACACTTG